>CAIGRN010142242.1:0-10504 GCA_903798345.1 Fraxinus anomala
TCATATGAAAATATGAATTTCCAATGTTAGCACTAAAGAAAATTTCATTTGCACTTAGTTTATTGATAATAATTTCAGAAGAAACATTTTTGAATCAAATTGGTGTTATTTTAATTGCTCGATAAATTCACAATTATTTCACTTAACACAAGGCCGTTGTTTGAACTTTCAACCTTGTTATCTAAAATTCATTTTTCTCCAAATTTACTTTCAATCATTTGTTTTCCTAATAAAATAACACTTCTGCTATGTGTACAGAAAATAGCTATCAGAATTTCTAAGTTTTTTATTGGTAAATGACGAAAAAGAAATAAAAACATCTATTGAAATTCTGACAGCAATTCCTCTGCTCAAAGGGAATTGTCGATAAAATCATTTTGTACGTAAATACAAAAATTTTTCTATCTTTTAACCACACATTTTAAAAANATTTTGTACGTAAATACAAAATTTTTTCTATCTTTTAACCACACATTTTAAAAAAAGAAAAATCACTGTTGCAAAACTCATTTTCCATCAAAATGGGGTTCAAACAGATCTGTTGTCTCCAAATTAAAATTTGAGTCGTTGAAGTGTTTAAAAAACTTGAGGACCATGAGAACCCAATCATAAACTCAACGGAGTTGTCTCACATGAAGAATAATGCTTTGAACTTAATATTTTTGTACATTCGAAGTTGAGTTGAGAGAATAATGCTTTGAACTTAATTTTTACCATGATTTAAATTTTGAAAAACACTATCTTTTGCGTCCTTTTGTCTTCAAAAAAAGAAAAAAAATGCAAATCCCCCGAGTCCCTGACAGAGTTATCTCACGTTTCAGGAAATTATTAGGGTTTAGTAACACAATCAAGAAGTCTTGAACTAAAATGGAAATGGTGGAACTGACTGGCTTCTCCTGAACCCAACAGTTTTTTTCCGAAGAAATTCTGTATTTTCACTTAATCAAAATGCAGAGACAATTCTGTATCAAGCTCCTCCCCAAAATCTCCAGAAATGTCTCTAACCCAAACACCAATTCGATCTCCTCACAACCCTTTTTTCATCATTTTTGAAAACCAATACAAATCCATTTTCTCACCAGCTTTATATTCAGTCTTTCTCTCGGTATACTACTCTTACAGGGCAACATTCCTTGCAATCACATACTACTGATGCAGTTTTACAGAATATCCGATATGGGGAGGAATGTTACTTGTTCATCGTTACGGAATGTTGTTATCTGGGCTTCTGTGAAAACTTCGAGATATTGATTTTTGAAATATTTTTGGTTTCTTTTTGTGGTTTACATGGAACATGGATAATTCTCAACATTATAAGTACTTCATTAGAAGAAAATGGTTCTTTGGTGATGTCATGGACTGTACTATAGTTGCTTCTATTTTGTGTTTTATGCCTTCTTATTTTTCGTATGGTATCCAAAGTTCCTGCATTGGACCAGAACTAAATGTCTCTAATCTCTCCCGCATAAACTAATTGTAAATTCTCATCAGCTGAAAAAAAGTAGCGAGAACATTATTTTTTGGTCCTTCGTGCTTATATTTCATTATTGGAGTTTAGAAGGTTAATATAAATGCACCTTTTGGAGAAAAATGAATTGTAAATAGGTTGGATATTCTCTCAATTACTAAATTGGACAAATTAATGATTACTTGCGCGTGTTAATGAATCTGTAAATCATACACTATCTTTTGTTTTATGATGGTGACTTATTTTATAATATGTTGGTTAGTTCGTGAGACTTCAAAGTTCACACGATATAATACTCATGTATGATAGAGATTATTATAAGCTCGTATGTTGAAGATCTCATACAAGTATAAGGACACTTACAAATTTATACACCATCATAAATTGAGCAAAGAAGCATATCATCAAATATTTTGAATCATAATTAAGGTATTCACCCGAAGGAACTTTGGTCACAAAGTTATATTTTCAGAAGTTTTATGGAATATAATACAATTTGACACAGAAGTCTCTGGCTTTTTGATTTACTTTCCTCATCTTTGCTATATTCAAATAGAAGTGCATAACAATAGTACTTCATTGATTATTTCTTCCCTTTCTCTATTAGGGTACTTTCCACTCTTGTAATATAATGCTCATGACTTGCTATGGAGGTTTCTCCATGTCAGTTGTTTGAATATTCAATATATTTTTGCCTTTGAGCTTGAAATTGAACATTGGGCACGGTCACATTTTTCAGAACGACGATACAATATGATGACATCAAATAATGCGAAGTCTCTCAACGCATTATTCAAAAATGATCAAGCGTTACCAATTCTTGCAATGATTTAGAACATTCGTAACAAGCCGCAGCAGTGGTTTGACGACCGACGTGCAGAATCACAGAGTTACACAAGAGTGCTAGTACCTGTTTAAGAGGATAAACTCTTCAAGACTCTAGAGATTGAGAGGAAGTTGAATGTGGAACTACTGGACGAGTTGCGCTTTTCCGTGAAATGTGTACGTAATATCGCATACATGATGAATTTGACTGATAACACATATACTTACAGTCGATTTCATCTGGAGAGTTTTTCATGTGAGTATGGAGCCGTAGTGGCTATGTATAGAGTTTTCCACTTAATAATTTGTTGTCACCCGAAGTTGAACCGCGTGACCCTGAACGTCCATGTACATCTAGAATACCATCTACCGAAAAGTTTTTTCGACCACCTAGGTGTGACGGTACAGAGCAACATGGCATACTCGTTAATTTTGTACAAGTCAAATTTTTCTAAATGATAGTTAGACGAATGTGTAATGGTATACCTGTTATATTGAAAAATATTTACACTTTTTACAATATTTACAATTATTTCACAATTAAATATACAATATACTTTATTGAAACCATACCACAATCGCTCCTGCAATTAAATAATAATATGTTAGTTCGGTACCGTATAGTTAAAAATTAAGTTTTCAAATTTAAAAAATTATAAATAATTTTGATTTGAACTGTTTCGTCGTCATTGTGTCCTGCTCGATGGCTAGTCTATCTTGCACAACCACCTCGCTCGTTTAGCCATCAAGGAATGATCACAGCCACCAGCTCCAAGTTAAGCTCGAGCTTACCCTGTGTCAAAACAGTGATGATTCACGATCACTTGATTGTACATATGTGTACAACCCTCCTATGACTTTTCCCTGACATTCGGCTACATCTCTATGAACCACTTGAACATATATTTGGGCACCATTGCACTCTTTAACCATAAGTTGGAGCGACTGATACTCAATAGTAACTGAACGTAGGAACTCGATGCTCAATATGACTCAACCAAAAATGTCAAATGATACGGACAATCTTTGAGCTCGATCTCGGAAAAAGTCAATAGCCAGTCGATGCGCTACATTAAGAAACACTAATAAAAAAAGAGGGTGTTAATTCATTTAATAAACAACAAATTATGTATACATAATCAACTGCGGAAGAAGCACTGTCACATGTCCCTGAAAATAGGCGTCGTACAACCTATTGTTTTTTTGAGTACCATCAGTAGCTGCTTCGTTGCCCATAATCTTCAGTTCAGTCATTAGGGCAAACTCGAACATGGAGAAAGTAACGACCTTGCCCTTGAGGTCGAAGTGGAGGCATCACCGTCTACTGGCCTAAGCAACCGACATAGTAATGCATCAATGATCTGCCTAGAGTACTACACCTCTTTCAACTGATACAGGTCCAAGAAAGGCTGATGTAGCGTATCTGCATGCTGACCATCTAGCAACTCCAATATAGTAGTGAAACTATCAAAGATACTATTCCAAATACATTTTCCGTCATCTGTCTCAACTCCACATTTAGATGGTACTCTATCTTACAAAAATTCAAATATTAAAATCAACAAAAGATAATGGAATAAAGTATAATCTCAGAAAATTAAGCAAAACGAATAGTAGCTTCTATATGCAAAAATATATTCATTTTACACTGATACTAATAAAAAAATAAATGATTTAATAAATTAAAAGAGAAGAACAAACAAAAAAGATTACAGACAAAAATAAAAAAATAAATATAAAATATATAAAATGAAGAATTAAAAAGAATTTTAAATTGAAAAATATATATTTATAATATGAAGAAAATAATTAAGAAATTTTAAAACTACTTCAAAAAAATTATAATAAAATCAAAACAAATTAAACAAAAGGAAAAATATGAAAATTAAATAAAGACTATAAATATTATTTAATTAAATTTGGAAAAAAAATTAAGTTTTATCATAAAAAGAAAAGAATTAAAAATAATTTTAATTTGAAAAAAATAAATTACTTATAAATGATGAAAACAATTAAAAAATTTTAAAACTATTTCCAAAACAAAAAAATTATAATAAAACAAAACGAAAAAATTATAAAAATAAAATAAAGAATATAAATATTATTTAATTAAAATTGAAAAAATTAAATTTTATCATAAAATGAAAAGAACTAAAAATAATTTTAAATCGGAAAAAAAATTATTAATAGTATGAACAAAACAATTAAAAAATTTTAAAACTATTTAAAAAAATTATGATAAAAACAAAACAAAACAAATAAAATGAAATTATAAAAATTGAATAAAGAATATAAGTGTTATTTAATTAAAATTGAAAAAATTAATTTTTATCATAAAATGAAAAGAATTATAAAGAAAATGAAGAAAAACAATTGAGGAAACAAAAAATCGGACAGGCCGACTGTAAAATGTCGACTCTAAAAAGTCGGCTTGGCCGACTGTAATCTCGTCGGAAATGGCGAGAAAATCATCAATTTTGACTAGAATAAGGTGGTTATTGCAATAATAAACAAGGAAATCACTACTACATCCAATAATCTATCTAAATAATGAAGAAAAACATTATACATAACAATTTAATCCATAAATTTTTGAAACATATAAATGCAAAATCAATCTCATAATCCCAAAAAAATTAACCTTGTTGAAGATAATGACTGAGTTGTGTGGTGGTCGGCGTTGGGTTAATTGTGAGGATGACGACTTCGACTGGATTCGGACTGTTAGACACTGTGTGAATTTTTTGCTTTTTTCCTCTCCTTTTTTGGTTGAAGATGAGGGCACTTTTGACTTTTGATAAATAACTTTATAATTTTAACTTTTTTTAAAAAAAATGGCCTTTATAACTGTGTCAACCGACCATTTCCATGTATTTTCTCCAGTAAGTAGACTGTTGGTCAGAATAATAAAAGGGTAAGATTTTTTTTTTTTTTTTTTCCTTTTTTGCTATTTTTTGTTTGGGTTTTGTATTAGTTTTAGAAAAAATTGTAAGGTAAGTCCTTCACCAATTAAATTTGCACATACGGCTTCTTTACTTTTGATCCATAACATTTTAGTTCTCAACCTTTTATTTTTGTTGCAATGATAGTTTGGTGTACTGTAAGTTTTCATTATAGTATTAAAATATCGTCATGAGTTATAGTTCTGAGGGTAAAGTACAAATAATGCAAATAATTTAGTAAAATTTAGTAAAAAATTTTGTTTTCTAGCATTTAATTTTTTTTCAAAACAAAATAATAAAATGATTGCACTACACTAAATATTTTTGTAACATTTTAAATTATTTATTAATAATTTGAATGACAACTTTAGCAGATATACGGGAGAAAATGGGATAAGAAGGATCTCCATCGGTTTCCCTTAATCCAACAACTAGTTATATGCCATGTGTCATTATCACAGAATAATAAACAATTTCAGTATTAAGCCATATTTGAGTCCATTTTTAACCCACATTTTTCAAACTCATTTTTAATCACATTAATCAAATAAAATACTTTTACACTAAATTTAGAATTTTCTCTACTTTTTTAATCACACGTTCTTCAAAAAAAATATTTTTTACAAAATTTATTTTAAAAAAGGAAGTAAATAGGGTGGGGGCTAAATCGCACTTGGGAACAATACATAACTCCTAGTTTTAAAGATCACATTTTATAAATAACAAACTCATTAAAATATTTCAAAATCAGGTGGTAAATAAATTTATTAAATATTAAAATACAATATAATATACATTAATTATTTCTATCCATGCCACCTCACCTCACATACCATATCCTATCACCCCACTACACCACCTTCCCTTCACCTCTCCATCGGAGACAGCCATCGGCTCCAACAGTCGCTCCGGCCACTATTCAGGCTACCGCTCCGGCACTGTTCCGATCGTCGGAGCTACGACTGTTTCGGCTGTTGCTTCGACGACTGTTCCGACGATCACTCAGACGACTTAAAAATTTTCAGAAAATTAAAAATTGGAAATCACACCCCACCTTATGGATCCACCTACCACCATCCCCATTCGCTGACACATTTCATCCGTAATTAATTGTGACCAAATTTGTATTCAATGTGACTATATGTGACTATCTGTGACCAAATTTATGTTCAATGTGATTATCTGTGACTAGGTCAATCTCAAGTCACAATCAATCACAATCAACACAAAATTGATCACACACTAGTCACAATAAACACATATTTAGTCACAAATGGTTACCACAAGTCATCACCTCTTCTTTTATCAAACCTCAAATATTTCTGCAAACCAAAACCAGAAAAGAAGAATGATAAGAAAATGGGAGTACTAAAATTATTCTGATAAGATGGAACTAGACCATTGCCTGGATTGTACTTCCACGAATACAAATCAGCATAGTATCATCTGAGCCCTTGGAAAAGGTAAAGTTCTTATCTCACATCTTGACCGACTCATTAACCTTGCTCTGCTCTGCCAGATAACTACAGTTTTTCCAATTGCTTTCAGGCCCATTTCTCCCTGTTCCACACTCTTATCTCTTTCACAATAAGCTCCTTAGAAACCACCCTGCTACCTGAAAAACTTGTTGGCTCCTTACAACCTTCTCCACTAACTGGTGAAATGGTCATCTTTCTATGCTTGCAGCAACAATGCTCTGCTCCTGGCGAGGAAAAGCATAACCAGTCCGCGTCGGTGCCAAGCTTGCAGCAGCACTTCCTTGAAATTTCAGATCCACAAGCGGCGTTGCAGCACCTCAACTTCGCCGCAGTGAGCTTGCAGCGACACGCAAGTGGTGTCGTGACCGCTGCTTGCAATAGGGGGCTGTAATATGAGCCCATTGTCCAGCAACATATCCTACATTTTGCCTATATATGTGGGGTGTATTCCTTTTACTCAAAGGAGTCCATGCTTCTTGGCAAGTCTATGTGCATTTTAATTAACTGAACTAAAGAAACAATTTTTTGTTTTGTTTTGTTTAGTAGAATATATTCTGGATTTCCTATATTTAATTATTTAATAAACCCTAACAAGACAATAACTTCCTTAAAAAAGATAGAAAAGGCACAACTTTTTATAAGTGAAATTTCACAGTGTTTATAGATAATAAAAAGGGATAATGAAACTTTTAAAATTTTAGTATCAGAGTCCCAAAAGCTATGAGATATTCGATTAATCTAAAGCTCTAGTAAGCAGTTCAATTTCAAGATTAGTGTTTTCAAATAAAATCTCATTCCACGACGCTTGATTGTCAAAAGCATAATCAAAATATAAAGATTTAGAATATTCATCCTAGCGAAGTTATAAAAATATGTTAAAAACTTGAAGAAAAGGTACAATCTCTCTAAGCCAACCTACCAAAGTAATTATACGTGTTATAAAAATTTTGATGACTTCCACATGACAACGCACATCCTAATAAACACGAGGTATTCTCATCCGTGCTAGTTGTACAAAGAGTTTATCTACTTGTACATAATTTTGTGTACATCAAGGTATTCATCCTCTCACATGAGGGTGGGACCCACTTGAGTAAAAAATATTTTTTTCAAGTGGGCCCACCCCCATGTGAGGGGGTGGGCACCCTGATGTACACAAGATTATGTACCAGTAGCAATGCTCTTGTACAAATAACATAACATATCAAACTCGATACAAGGAATACACTCATTATCAATGCCTAGGACAATTTTTTGTCCTAACCAAACATATTTTTAAAGCTTGCATTTATAAGATACAAACCATATAACCTACATGTGCCTTTCAACCAATTACATCACTCTTTAAATAGCAAATTATATACCCTTTAACATAGTAGTCATCATTATCAACTAACTTGCCTTTTCTTTAAAAACTACATTCAATTGCACAAATAAATGTGATTAACGAATATCGTTACATTTGGAGCTCTCAATCTTGCATTTAAATAAACTTCGCGAATTCATATTGCCTCTTTCGTCCCATACTTTTCGCTGTGCAAATGTTATTGTGACCTTTATACTAAAATGTTTGAAATTCCTTAAACTCCATCCAAATCATTCAAATGAAATATGAAGTGACTAATTCCCATCAACTTGTCCCATGTAGTGTAGATATGGTATGATTCTATAGATCTGGCATAGTTGTTCATTTTCATTTTATATCCCAACTTGGCTAATCCGTTGGCTCTATAATTGCTTTTAAGACATTAAAAAATATCAAAGAATCCAGGGGCGGACGGAGAAGTTTAAAGTTAGGGGGCACAATCGAACTTGCAAATAAGTTGGGAGAAATTTTACAATCGAAAATTTACATCCAAAAAAATCATACCCCATGTAATTTTACATCCGAAAATTAACATGGTATATGACTTTTTCGGATGTAAAATTTCGAAATTTTTTTATGTCATATTCCATATAAAATTTCCTAATAAAATGATGAAAATTACATTAAGAAATTTGTATCGCAAAAATAATAAATGTTAATGAAATAATTGAATTTTTTTTAATGCGAGTTAGACGTCTTTCTTTAAGACTCACGTTTAACGTATTTTTAACTATTTTCAATATCTGTTTGGATTATTCGATATGTCCATAATGTAGTTCTCGAAATAAGTTTTGAGATGACATAAACAATTTGTAGANTTTAAAAAAATGAGAGTTAAACGTCTTTCTTTAATATTCACGTTTAACGTATTTTTAACTATTTTCGATATTTGTTTGGACTATTCGATATGCCCATAATGTAGTTCTCGAAATAAGTTTTGAGATGACATAAACAATTTGTAGATTCTATTTGCATACGATAATCGAAAAATTCTTAAAATTAGCATGTTATCGAAATTTAAATTTATTGTGATTTGGTCTTTGTCTGATGGAGATTAAAATCAAATTTTTAGTAAATTTTGATAAAAGTTAAACAATTATGAATTACATAACATGTGTTATTAAAATTAATTGTCATTGGGGGTCACATGTTTCTAAAGGAATGGTGTGATATGATTATCCATGATACAACTATCTGATCCTTTCGTGACCATGTTTCATGTGTCACTTTAGAAACAAAAAATGCTTCACTCATAGATGAGATATAATATGACTGTCATATTTTTTTCATCACTATCTTACTAGCCAACTAGTGCCACAGATCATTTTCTTGATGATAGAGGTGAAACATATTGGAAAAATTGGTACGTAAATTATATTCCAACAATTAATATTATTTGTACAAAAAATTGGATTGAGTTTGGACTAACCGAATCCAAAAAAATATGGAAAGAAGAAACGTAGAAAATGAAATCTTGGTCGAGATAAGAGTTCAACTCTTTATCCTTAAGAGGATAATGCCCCCACACAGGTGTAATGATTTTTCTACAATCGTCTCTCAAAATATAGCAATCACATCTCAAAATACACTCCAAATTGGTAGACCAAGGAACCTACTAAAGTTTAGGATTCTCTTTGTATGAAAGGTCAGACTCGAAATGCAGAAAACTTCTTAGTGAAAGTGCAAAAACATATTAATGCAGGAATTAAGTGAATGAATTTTACAAATGAGGGATTTATATATATAGATGATGGAAAGTTGTATCCTAAAAGACAAGATTCTTGAAAAAGACACGACTATTGGAATATAACAATTCCACGTGTCAAGCGTCTCACTTTCAACCTTAATTTCTCGTTCGCTTGAAATTGATTCAAGAAACTGCAATAATCTACCCACATAGTACAATAAATTTTGACCTTTGAAATTCCATAATCAACTAAGGGTCTCACTTAACCAATTAGTCAACGTTGATTAAAATCATCATTTTTAACCAATTTCCAACAAAACATCAATTGAACTTGACATGAGGAACAATAATAGTACAATACAGTATGCGACTCAAATAATCTTTATAGCGATATTACTGATATTTGTGTTTTCATGATATTTGTTCAAATCTTACTGATATTTGTGTTTTCATGATATTTGTTCAAGAACATTCTGTTTTTACGCAAAGGCATGGTGCAATAACAGCAATATTGGTTTATCCGAATATTGGATGAATGATTTGGCAAGTTATTACCATGTTGCCACTTTTGAACGTAGGTCAGGTAATGATTAAATCCTCATTTTGAGAAGCCAAGAAGACATGTTCACTTGGCTCAGCGATCACAGATCGGTGATTAGTTAGTCAGTGTATCCAATAGAAAAGTTATCTAGGCCGTGTTAAGGTCTTCATTGGAGTTTAATTTATTGATTAGTGTCT
>CAIGRN010142251.1:0-14884 GCA_903798345.1 Fraxinus anomala
CTACATCAAACACCTGAATTTGTTTTGAAGATTAAAATCAAAGGATGGAAATTCTTATGTCAAATTGGACTGATGTTCAATCTTTGCCTAAAAGTTGTGTATTCCCACCAGACATAAGGCTTGGGGAGAATGCTTTTCCTATCTGCAAAATTGTTCCTGTAATCGACCTCCAAAAGGCCACTGGCCCTGACAGAGTCGAGACAATTTAACAGATTTTAAATGCAAGCCAAGAATTCGGATTGTTTCAGGTTCGTGCTTTCTATTTATATCTATAGGATTTTGAATCTGATTTTCGAAGGGCTTGGAGTCGAACTGGGGTATTTTGAGGATGATCTTAGTAAAATTCAGTTGCTGTCAGTTAATCATCATATTCCATGTCTTGATCCAAGTTTGACACTGGGAATGCCTGAACGTTGTGATCCTAATCTCATTAGTATGCTTCAACAATGTTCAGTACCAGGACTTCAAGTCTTCTTGGAGGGCAAATGGATGGGTGTTGAGCCTCTGCCTAATGCCTTTCTCGTCATCCTGGGGCTCCTGTAGAAGGTATCTTTCAAATTAAGTGATTTCGCCTCCGTTAGAAATTATCGAAATTGAACACTTTCGATTTTTTTTTCTTCATGTGATAAGTAACGGGAAATTCACTAGTCCAATACGTCGAGTGGTAACACATTCAAACAAGGCTAGGATGATGATCAAATCGTATCTCATGACATTATCATTGAACCAGCCAAAAGTTTGTTGGATGCAAGCCATTTCTCCAGACTATAAAGCTTTCTTCACATACAAAGAATTCCTCAGCACTTTCATTAGGAAAAACTGTTGCCTTGGAGATTTTCAAGAACAAGCCTGTTGAAAAGGAATAAGCATGAAGGACTTTGCAGATGTTGCTTTATCTTGCTTGTAATAAACATTTGTTCCTTGTAGATTGCAGATAATAAGGTTTAACATCATATCCTCGACCTATCATGTCATGGAGTAGCCTAGTGTATCAAAAAGTATTTCAAGGAATTGGGGATTTTAGCCTTCGCGAGAATGGTGTAGCAGCAACACGTAGCGTCCAATGGTTTTTCTAATATTTTGGTTTTGGATAGTGCTTTAAAAGGGTACTGCATTAAATAAATGATGAAATTAGTACAAGATTATAAGCACATCATTTTATTTTATTTTTCAAATGGAAACTCCTACCTTTGTCTTCTAAATATATTCGGAAGTTTGGGTGCCTCAACCACAAAAGTATGCTTCACCTTTATTTTTTTTTATGTGCCCCAATCACAAGACTTTCTCGAAACCTGTAATTTGCTTGGTTTGTTTGTTTTGTTGGACGAATTTAACTCGTGATAGGTTCAAAAGTTAGTTAGCAAGTGTTTTAAGAATATTTTATATGATTAGATATTTGGTCGTAGTTTTAGAGCGGGTTATCTTAATTTCAAAATATCGTTTTTGAAAGATGAAATGTCAGTGTCGAAATTTTTAGATGTCAAATGTCAAGAATTATTTTTCAAATGTAAATAACGTGATGAAATGTATAGAACTAACGAAAACCAATCACCCCAATCTTTTTCCTGAAAGATGAATTTTCGAGTATCAAGATTACTAGATATCAAATGTTAAGAACTAGTTTTCAAATGTGAAAATGAGATGAAATGGAGAGAAAAATGAAAATCAATGGAGCGAACTACTTTTATTGTTAATTAAAAATCCTATTATGTGTGAAATACGTAAAATACATTGAGGTACAAGAACTACTTCATGTTTGAAACTTTGAATTTCAACTGGATTTCATTCTATCAACATTAGGGTTCTCGAACAATTTATTAACAAACTCTTCATATCTGATTTTGTTCGATTCCCAAACTACTTCCACTCTTGATCCACGTTGACAAATGTACCATCGTGCGAGACAATAAACATAATAACATCTCCCATACCTGTATTCCATCAACACACATATGATAAGCTAACGCTCAAATACTCAAAACAAAAATTCTACCTACACAAAACATGGTAAATGTGGAACACAAAATGTTTCCTAATTTTGTCCAATTTTGATTGTTATTCTCAACATTTGAAAAAATGTCAATAATTACATTTATAATATCATTCTCGACATTTACAAAATATCGAGAACGATATGTAGAGATTATACCTCACCACATCCATTTATCATCTTATTCAACCACCATTTTTACAAAAAAAAAAAATCGTTCTCACCATTAATGACATAGTTAATACACAAATAACTTAAATTTAAATCTATCAAAATTATTCAAGAAGGGTGTGACATAAATTTTGAGGAACACGCCACAAGAAATATGATTTTTTTTTTTTAAAAAAAAATACTTCAATAATCTTACAACAAATCTTGACTAATTGTTTGGGATAATTTGATCCATTTTAATCACATGCATAACAACAACTATTTGAAACAACTTATCAACACAAACAAAATTTCAAAATAATAATAATAAAAAATTACCTTTTACTGAATTTTGTGGATAGCCCATTCAACTCATAAATTTGGATAAGCCCTTGTTTGAGTTCCATTTTAATTTATTTGTATTTTTCTTTCTCTTCTTTTCAATTACATTCTTCAATAAAATAACATCACATGTATATTAAAAAAAAATCATTCTTTTTCAACCATATATTCTTCAAAAATCACTATTTCAAAACACATTTTTCCTAAATTTGATTTTAATGGAGCCTAAACAAGGGTTAAATTTCTCAAAAATGAAATTATGTGATTTTCTTATTTGCTAGAGCATATAGTTCTTTGTTAGTGTGAATGATTTTCAACTTCATCTTCTTCCTTTTCTTCAAAAGAATTGGTCAATACTTGGTAGATCATGCAAGAAATAAATCTATTAGGTAATAGCTAATACATTATTGTAGCCCGATATAGAGGTAATCAAGAAGGAAGCTACATAAGTGAATATATATAACTCACGAAAAATCGGACTATTACAGCAACAGAAAGAAATCATTTCGAGAAATTTATGAAGATAGAATTAGATCTCAACAAGAAAATCCGTTTCATTACTAATTATAAGTTTCATATTGGATGCAGTACGATTATTGTAAATAATAATCAAAGATTTATTTATCAATCACTATTTACTTAAGAGATTCCTATTGAAATCTTTTTCAAATATAAAGACTCTATCTTCTCACGAATTTGAGATTTACACAAGACTTATTTATATTATAAAGAATTATTAGTAGTGGGTCAATCTTCATAAATTTGACTTTATGGATGAAAAGTGGAAGATGAAAAAGAAGTATGGTAGTTTGTGTGCTTAGCTAGTGAAGCATGGGCTAATTCATATATACCAAACATGGTCTAGTAATCAAACAATTTTAGACCCTGTTTGATTGTCATATTTTTTTTATGAAAAATGTCATATTCGAGGAAAACAAATTCCACTTTAACTGTTTAATTGCAATGTGAAAATAGAAACCAAATTCTAAAGTACAACCCCTTTAAGTTGCATTTTCTTTGTTTTCATGGGAAACAAATTCATATAGGTTTGGTGGATTTTTATTTTCCAACTAACATGTAATTGTAATTCATTTCCACATTTACCTATCAAACGGACCTTTATAGTTGATGTTGGAAAATGGGTTATGCGTCATCGATGTGGACTGATCTGATCCCCAATACATTTAAAATTGGGCTTCTTTCATGATTCTTTTGATTGGGATAGTTTGCTTGTAATTCTTGCTAAAGAGATTAATAATTTAGCTTTGGCTTGCAAAGCGTTTGATGAAATGCTCATACTCACTTTGTTTGTTGTTGGGCACCTCTAATTTCTTTGTCTGGGTGACAATGATAAGACGTTCGTCAAAATATTGTACTCTATAATGATTCACTCAACCTATCTGCCAAAATATCCACAACAAAGAACAATCGCTACTACTACTGTGAACATGCTCGAGCTAAGAACACATAAATATTTACCTAATCGTTGAATTTTAAATTCTTTCTATTTATGACAATATTTGGGAAATCTTATGTAAAAACCGACTAAAAACTACCATTGTATATGTTATATACGAAGGTTTTTGGAACGAACTCGTTTTATGTGAATCCCATTACACACGAACGGTCGAAATGTTTTGAGGATTTAATGTGTGGATTAAACTATCAGATACTGTTACAAAATCAAATGGTACAATGACGTGTTATATCAAGAGAGCGGAAAACGGTATACAACGGGAATAGAAAGTGCCGACAATCATATTTTTGGGCAATTAAACATTAGTCTCCGTTTGACTCCCATTATTTGAGATTTTAATTTTTAATTTTTTTTTTAAGAATGTATAATTAAAAAAAAAAAAAAGGTTCAGTGCTTTACATAATTATTATTTATCAGAGACAGTATGAGTGCCAAACGCGGGCTATAGTGCTGCAAAAGGACTGATCGAGTTCTAGCCAGTTTGAGCGCTTAAATGCAGATCTTGGACCGGTGATTCGACCTCAAAGATTTTGAGAATTTCACTCTTTTTGCTTTCAACTTTTGTTTATATACTCGCCCTAAAGCTTGTAAGGAAATTAGGTTTTCATCTCTCACTTCCCGTAGAGAAAAGCATACTCAAAATTAACTAAAATGAGGGGTTTTGATTGGATAAACACAGTCCTGCCGGACGAGTTAATGCTGCAAATATTCAGGCAACTGGAGTCGCGGGAGAGCCGAGAAGCCTGCTCTCTTGTATGCAAGCGGTGGCTCAGTCTAGAACGTTTAAGCCGTGAGTCTATCTATATCAGCTCCGATGCCCACATCAAGCTTCTATCCCAGCTGTTTGTTAACGTTGTTAAAGTTACCATATCAGTAAGTATCTGTTTGCATTTGGCTAAGTTAATGAAAAGCTTCTCATCATTTTTGTTGTGTTTAATTGCGTTTGTATTGGTGGTATTCTTATGAATTTGATTTCAGGTTTCGTATGTAGTATTTTCTGCATAGCTGATTAAAAAGATGGGACCATGTTACTTTTCAATTGGCAAGAGTCAAGCCAAGTGATGCAGTGGTATCTAATTGAAACAAAAAGAAGAACAAGGGGTGATCACAAAATGTTTGATTTACACGATATACTAAACTAAGATCAAAGTAATAATTGGATAAACTCCAAATTGTTATTAATAAAAAGCCACTGCCCGAGCCAATTGGTACCATACTTCAGTATATTTAATCATTTAAATGACTAAGGAGTTAAGTCTTGTGCCTAATTAAAGACAAAGATAATCATCCCCATATAATCAGCTAACAAAATAAGTCTAATGGCACAACCAAATAGGGAAAAAGCAATTTGAAATGAAACAATTTGTAAGCAGAAGCATAAAAGGAAAATATGATCATAGCTTGCCAATTATTGAAGTGACATCTCAGTTGCACGACAAGTAAAAGAATGTATGGCATCCAATTGAGAAGATTACTGCAGTTCATTTGTATGGTTGTATACTGAAGAAAGAAAAATTGAGGCCTTTATTCTTTTCTTAATCTGAACTTTAGTTTACAAATTTATAGTATACAATTTGCTGGCAAGGCAATTATCAAGGTAGGCCGCATCTAATTGGTGCTCATAAATGGTATTAGAAGTACAGAAGGCACCTGTGAGGAACAATTTTAGAAACGAAGGTCACACCACTCTGAATAGTCCTTCATTAAATGGGTTCATGATTACAATGAAAAATAAGACTAGAATTGCCTTGTGATGTGATATGGAAATATAAAAGCATGGCAACTGAAAACTGTAATATAAGACTGAAAGGAGGAAAAGATCTTTAACTTCATTTTCGATGCTACTAAAATTTGGGAAGAGAGTTAATTTAATTATTTATTTTTGAGGGTTGGAGTGGATGGGATATGTAGAGGAAACATCCATATTAGTGCCTATCTCCAGGTAACCAGCACAACTACTGGCCCTTAGGTTTTGTTTGGCGATATCTTTGAAGAACCATTCTGGGAAGGTGTTTAATTTTCTTCAATATTGCATTTATTTAAATCAGTTTTGGTACTATTTTTCTCTGTTTTTAGATATTATTTTGCTTGCAATGCGTTTTACTGACTTAGTGGTTAGCATTATCCATAGTTATGTAAGTTCATAATCGTGTTATACAATGACAAATAGCAATTGAGGGTTTGAAAAAGTTTATGAGATGTAATGAGCATTTTTGGATCCTATATCATGCACTCTGTTATAATCCCTAATACGCTAGGAAATAAAGAATGCTCTTATTTGCACATTTACGAAAATGTTTTAGAAAACAATGATAGAAGCACAATGTTGGTATTTCTGTTTTTTCTTCTGATGAAAAGTTTAATGAAACCGTTCACTAAGATTTCTAGAACTGAAACAGAACATATTTTCAGTTTATCAACAAATGAACGCACAAGTCACGAAAAGCTACAAAAATTTCCCAATATCTTTCTGAAGACGTCTTCTCAAGTAGTTATTTGTGTTTCCTTTTCCCCCTTGAACATCGAAATTGGCTCTGAATGCCGCTTTTGGTAGTTCAAATCTATTATTGATAGGAAAATTAGTAAACAAGAAATATGGCAAACCATAACCATAGACGTCATTAACTAAATATTAATAGACAGATGGCAGTATTTTTAGACTGCCTACTGTTGTTTCAGGAAATGAAAATACATTCTTGCACAAAACCTTTTGTCTCCTTCTTACAAATGAAATCGAAAAGCGTGCATCAAGAGGTTGTCACAAAAGGTTTGAAGTTATTCATTTCAAAGAAGAATATCTACCATCCGCAATAAGAGGACGAGATCTGATAAATTCAAATTACCAAACAAGCCGATTCTAGAGAGTTTTTGATATTTATATCATTGCTGTCAAAACCAGACCCGGCCGGCTGGTTCGAGTGGAAAAACTAGAAACCAATTCAATTATTTGTAAAAATATGAAAAGTTAGAATTTGTTAAAACAAGCGAAGGATCGACGGTTTACAGTCTTGTTCACATGAAAAACTGGCAGATTTACCCTGTGAAGTGGCCGTTTCACCCCAATGTTTTGTATGTTTTTAATGTCTTGCCCCTTTTTTTGACCTTCGTTCAATTTTTTGGCCATTAACCCTTTGCCTTGGCCAGCTTTTTAAAACATTGGTTAAGATTTGAAGTCTAGCATTGATGCTTTCTCTGTTGTCAGCAAGCGATGGCTTAGTTTTGAGAGGCTTAGCCGTGGGGCCATCATGACGGGCAGGTCTAACAAGATTGATGCAGTAGTTAAGTTTCTAGTTAGAGGGTGTGAATTCCCAAAATGTAAACATTAACAATCTCCCCATTCTCCTTAGCAAATTGGTAAGTTTTTAGTTACACATACAAAAACTTCTCTCAAAAATATAAACTGATGTTTTCGGATTTAAATGCATAGTATTGGGAATTTGCGAACACTTTAATTGGCAAAAGATGGAGGTATGATGATATGAGGTAAATAGTTTTGGATTTGGATGTGATGATGCAAATTAATGTCTTTGGATGGAAATTTCTATTTTAGCTAAGATCGTTGAAAACCTGTTACAATATTTTCTTCCATTTCTGTAACGTTTTCTAAAAATTTAGCTCAATTATTCAAAATTTCAGAGATTGTGCATTGCATTTGAAGATCTAGTTGTTAACTCCTTAGGGTAATCGTTATTTGAGAATGGACTCAAGAATCAGAAAAGATTACTTCACTTGTTGGATTCTCTAATTTGTATCTATATATCAAAGTAACTTCTCCTTGACTTGCTTCATATGTATTGTTAAAAAAATTTGCAATAAAAAATTGTCTACTGTTGGGGCATTTGTAGATTTGCTCGTTTTTAAATTGTATTTAGAAAGTTATTCACATATTTACAGCGAAAATTTCAATTCATTGTTACTGTTTAGAATTATAAAGTCCATGCTTTTACTTTATCTTGGTTGCGTTGCATGTAATTATTCTAGAACTACAATTAATTTCCGTTCTTATCGGCTCGTTAGTTATCTTGCTGGAATCATGTGTTTAAATATGTCCTCCTTTGTTCACGATGCAGGGGAGAACATATCTCATTAATCATTTTGCTCTCGATGGTGAAAGTGTGTGTGAAGAAAATGGGATTAGAAAGTGTTGTTTTTCAGATTCTGTATTGGCTGCTGTTGGAGATGGCTTTACCAAACTTGAGATTTTGAGGTTGATGTGTTTTCCTGATGCAATACATTTAGGGCTAATATATATTGCTGAAAAATGTAAATTGCTGAAGTCTCTGGAATTAGAGGTAATTGTCCATTATTTTACTTATACTTCCATTCTATAGTCTGAACTATCATTGAGCATTCTATTAGTAAGTGAAGTACATTCGCATTGCATGTGAATTTAGATTATCAATCTGGCTTTTGTACTTGCACGTTTTGCTTTCGCTTAGGTAGCTGTTTAGTAGCAAGATCTAGAATACTTTTCCATATTTGCTTAGGCTGTGGTATTGGGGAAGTTGCATGGAATGGTTATTGGGAGTGGAAATCTATGGGGAAAATTGGGTTTTCCTTGCTTGATTGGAGGTTAAGGTTTCAAAGGGATGAAAAAGTGGACCAAAAGGGTTATTTTCTTTTATTTTACTAACATATGTTAAATCACGTTGGATAGAAAGTCCCTTCCCATCTTTCTTTATGTTCTACCACCGAACTTACCCTCATGGCAAAACATAGCCTTATGCATGTTGTTAATTTAGATTAGGCAAAAATTCTTATTATCTATTGATCTAGTTTAGAAGTTCTGTAAGATTATGCTTGCTGCTTATTTTTAATGCTATGCCCAAGTAAGCTTTTGTTACCCCCTCTTAAAGGAATGCTATGGTAAAGATGAAGCTCTAGCTGGTATTGGGAAGTATTGTTCTCGACTTGAAGATTTGAATTTATGGGTTTGTTGTTGGCCCTTGGTTGTGGGAATCACTTGTTCTTTATTCCTTTGAAAGTCTTACGAATGTCTCAATAGAAGCAGTGGGATTTCATTGCCCATCCCTTGAAACCTTATAAGAAGTTTCAGAGTTCGTCCACAACAAAGGCTCTGGTATTAGGGAAGTTGGAATGGTTTGCAGGAGCGGAAAGCTATTGGGAAGTTGGCTTTCCTTTGCTTGATTGGAGGGGTTAATGTATCAATGTGATGAAAAAAAAGTGGATTAAAAAATTTATTTTTCTTTTATTTTTGCCCCACATATATCAAATCTCATTGGATAGGAAGTCCCTTCCCATCTCTTTCAGTTCCACCCATCTTCCCTCTTACCAAACAGAGCCTTATGTGTGTTGTTCATTTGGATTCTGCAAAAGATTCTTATTCAATATTGATTTAGTTTAGTAGTTATGTATGATTAACTTATCATTGCAGCTTATTTTAAAAGCTATGCCTAAGTAAGCTTTTGTTACATGATCTTCTTAAAGGGGTGTCGTGTTGAAGATGAAGCTCTAGCCGCTATTGGGAAATATTGTTCTCGACTTGAAGACATAAGTTTGCGGGATTGCTTAGGTTTGACCGACACTGGATTGGTTCAGTTGGCCGTTGGTTGTGGGAGAACTTTGAAGTCACTAGATGTTGCTTCCTATGAAAGTCTTACTGATGTCGCATTAGAAGCAATGGGATTTCACTGCCCATCACTTGAAACCTTATCACTGTTTTCAAAGTTTATCGACGACAAAGGCTTGCTTTCTGTTGCCATAGGATGCCGTCTACTGAAATCTCTTAAACTACACTGCGAAAATATGACAGATGAGGCTTTGCAAGCTGTTGGAAGTTTTTGTATACTGCTGGAATTTTTATCTTTATACCGATGTTATAAATTGACAGACAGGTTAATTATCGTTTATGATTTAGAAATATCCAATCACCCATCCCCTTTTGAAATTCTGATGCTAGTGGTGAAAATATTCTTTTGATACCAGTACTCTGTTCTATGAAGTAAGAAGCTTTGATTGCATCCAATTTAGGTCATTGTGCCTGTGTTGATATGTATTAATTTTGGAGGCCTATGAGAAATAGTTTCAGTTCAACCACCGAGCATTTTAGCATATTTGTTGGCTCCACTACACTTCCGGTTTCTACATTTATGGGACCTCCACTGTTTGTTATCTGAAACTATTGTCAATGTAATTTTACTGAGGTCTTTCTTTTCATTGTGGTGCCGAAACGCAATTTTCTGCTTTTATGAACTGATTTTTTTATTCGAGATTAAGCAATATATGGTTTTTTTTACAGGGGATTGGGTATGCTCGTCAGTTTCAATGAAGTATCACCACTGGATTCGTTAGTTTCACTGATAATTTGGAAGACCAATGTTCATTACAGTTTTCTTATTCTAGAATGTTATTTAGCCAGTGCATTGCATTGGACTCATCTTGTACCTTCGTTCATGCCTCAAGTGTCGATTGTGTGTGATTAATGCATTTATGGGAGTCCATGCTATAGATTGCTTATATTTTTAAAGTAGAACAACTTTTATCTTTATCTGCATTAACTGTGGTGATTTATATGTTATTTCTTTTGGTTCTTTCTAATTTCTCTTCTTTTGTCCTAGGGGTGGGATTGGAGAAAGGGAAAATGGATGTATATTTCTGCTAGCTCACTAATATCATCTTTTCCTTCACATATCTGCAGAAGCCTTTGCGCTATAGGGAAAGGATGTAAGAAGTTGAAGAAACTTAGCCTAGAGTATTGCTTACTTCTGAGTGACGTGGGTTTGGATTCTGTTGCTATTGGTTGTACGGAGCTTGTGCACCTTAATATCAATGGTTGCAACAATATTGCAACAGACGGGCTGAAATCCATTGGAAAAGCTTGCACGTAAGCAGTTTGACCGCCTTTACCTGCCACACAATATTTTCTATTTTTCTGGTACTGGTCTGGGTTGTGCGGCCTCTCCTCCCCCCATTCCTCCCAATGAGATTTGAACCTACAGTTACCACTTCTAACTGTTTGTCTTGACTTTACTGTTTTTACATGTTTATGATGGGTGGTCTTGGACTGCACAATGCAGTGGCCTTTCTAAGTTGGACTTGCTGCACATGAGGTTTCCGCAAATAGAAAATGATGCGCTATGTGAAATTCACATTGGCTTCAAGTACTTGCAATCTCTTCATTTGGGTTACTGCTCAGGTATTGGTGACAAAGTGTTATGTGGTATAGCAAGAGGGTGCAGGAACTTGAAGGAGCTCCATATTCGCGGATGTCTAGAGGTACTTCTGTTTTTATTGTCCTTTTTTTAAAAAAAAAATCCTTGAAGATGAATTCATTTGGTGCTTGGAATAGATCCCAGTTTTTGATGTTCTTATAGTCAGCATCTGAATTCATAAATATCCATTTTTTTGTCAAATGGGTATCCATGCCTGCATAGATTCTTCTATAAATCCCATCTTCCTGATCAATTTCTTGAATCTTGTAGACATTCTAAAATCAATCTGAATATATGTTTGAAAACCTCAACTCTCTAGATAGCAACAATCTTTACTTCTGGATTTGTTCTTAATGATGTGTTCTCTGTAACTAAATTATAGTTTTGTGTTTTTATTGTTATTCTCTCTAGCCTTGATTCCACTGGAATTCATTTTCTTTCTGTGCATTATGGATAGGTGGGGAATGAAGGAATAATTTCTATTGGTCAGAACTGTAAATTTCTTAGAGACCTCGTCCTCGATTTCTGCCATCGGTGAGTGATTCCCCCCCCCCCCCCACTTTTTCCTCCTACAAATCCATATTCTTGCTTGTTCCCTGAATCAACTCATCAGATTTTTTGTCCAAGTTGTTTCTTTTATTAATATTTTTTTTTTGTCATTTTTCCTGATCTTTTTCTGCATCAGTTTATGTACTGAATTATGAAATCTGTGGCTTCATAGATTTTTATTTGTTTAATCGTGTTGGATAAAACGATACATTCTGATACAGCGTCGGTGATTATCTCGAAGGCTTTCTGCTACTACTGTATATTCTTTCTGCTACTACTGTATATTAACTCGTTAACAAGAATGCTGTATTTCGTTCTGAATATCTGTTTAATGTGCTTGAAAGCATGATATAAGATGGAATCTCCTTCACAAGAAGCCTCTGCTGCTTCAATATGTCATTTACTTTCCTCCTCTGCCCTCCCGTCTAAGCTTCTTCTTTTCTCTTCCCATTTTTCAGTGGAGGTGGCAGGGCAGTGAATTCCATTTTGGTTCATTAGCATATGCTTGATGACTAAATTATTGTAAGAGGACACGACCAATTCTTCCAAACAAATGACATAACAACTTGAGCAAAGAGTTTTTAGGATTTGAGCAAAAAAATTAACCAAATGACTTCATAAGAGTCACATTTCTCTGCTTTCTGTTCTGTTGAAATCCATTGTTGCAGGAACAAAAGTTCATTCTGATCATTACCATTTCACTGCTCTCACTTTGCTTTGTGGCCTATTTAATATTCATTCTCTTATCCTTTAAAGTCTGCCTGTCGAAATTAGTTGGTCATGGATTTATTTAAATTACTTGGTCATTTTTCACTTATTTCTTAGATCTGAAGTTGTATGCTGTTTAATTACCAGGGTTGGGGATTCTGGGATAATAGCTATTGCTAGAGGTTGCCCTCAACTCAATCACCTGAGTTTAACTGGTTTAGAGGTGTGGTCTCTCTCTCTCCCCCTCTCTCTCTTGCATATTTTTTACATGCATTAACTTGGTAATTTTGTAGAATGTTTTATTGGGTGCTGGAATCATTAAATGTTATATACAATCTACTCTTATTGTCAAAGTGTTTGGCATGCTCAGACTAGTAAAAATTTATTGGTAAGACTCTGTGGTAAGAACACTTCAATTATGATAGCGTGTCCATGTCCGACGCATATCGAATACCAAAACTCCTCGAACACTCTACCATGATAATTTTTCTTTTCTTATTTGAAATATTATATATTTTTAACTAAAATTTATTAGTAAATAACAAATATGTACTTATAATTAAAATATTTCAATAAGAAAAATTAATAACAAATATAAAATTTGACAAGAAAAATTAACAATAAGTATAATACTAAATTTATATTATATAAATGAAGAATTTTAAAGAATTTAATCAACGTATTGATGACGTGTTGTGTTAGTATTTTTTAAAAAAATTGCGCGTTGACGTATCTGACACGTGTCGTGTTGGACACGTGTTCTTGTTGGTGTATCATAGTTGATAGATATTGCCATATTGGAAGCTATTAGATGTACAGATTTTCGTTCAGTTGGCATGGAACTTCATGTGATGTAATAGAATAAGCAGTATCAAAATAAGAATTACCACGGCATTTAATGCATTATTTCCATTTTAACACATTTGTATTTGTGAACGCATTTTCTTCTTGGTTCTGAAGATGTCATTTAACATTATGTTATTTTGAGAACTCATGGAACATTGAAAGCTTTGTATCTTGTTAAAAAATTAAGAGTTATGACTTTGCATCAACGTGCAATTTATGTATGCTGCAATTTATGTATGCTGAAAGATATAAGCTTTCTTGGGCCATTGCATTTGTTTATACATGTCTCAATTGCTTTCTATGAGTGCAGAACCTGGGTGACAAGGGAATGGTGGCACTTGGTGAAGGCTGTACGGTGCTAGAAACTTGCGATATCTCTTTTTGCCCTTGCATTACTGAGGCTGGAGTTACTACCTTGATTACAAGTTGTCCAAAATTAAAGAAGGTACTCGTTGAGGAGCGAAAGGTTAGCCCAAGGACCAAACGTCAAGCTCATCATATTTTGAAATATGTTTGGACGCTTGAGTAGTGTATCAATTCGAATCTAAAAACCTAGATGATGGAGATGTACTTTTAACCTTTGGTGTATCCATTTTAACAGTCAATAGCATGTTTAAGCCGACGTTTTGCGATGATGTTTGTCTTATGGTTTTCCAAATGTACCTTCGTCTCAAGATTGGTTTTCCATATACCAGTGAGTCTCTAATAGTGATGCACATTTTGGCCTTTGTTTATCATCAACAATTTTAAATTTCAATCGAGAAGGTAAAAGTTATTACAAGTGTGATATTTGGAACTTTTTTCGTTCAAAGGACAACCAATCTAATAATATCTCGATTCAGCTTGATTAGCCAACGAGTAACCAAATGCATGGTTCTGTTGAGTCATTGAGTTATTGCCTCTTCAATTCGATTATTAAATATGGGTTTTGGTTCTGATTCAATTTTTATGTATAAGAGATTTACGAGGAAGTTATCTTAGATTAGCTTCTTCTGTAAGCTTGTTCAAAGGCAGCTTATTAGTTTCAAAAGTTGCTTCTGATTTTTAAATAGTCTTTCTAAACGAACCCTAAATCGACTTAACCAATTAGGGTTACTCACATAAGATAGAAGTAGGTGTATCGTAATTAATTGAGTTTTAACAATTTTCTTTGCGATTCAATTTTCTTTTTGATCGCACAAACAATTGTAGGTTTTTGAAGCAAAAGTCATTGAAAATAAAAATGACCTAAAAGGAAAAGTTATTGAATTTTTAAAATTCATTTTTAATCAAACATTTAATTGGATCCAAAACTTTTATCTAACTTTTAAACATATATTTCATTAATTTTAATCAAAATTTACTAATAATCTAATTTGTAGCTAAATCAAACACGGTCTAAGCTACAAAATGTTATAATATTATTGCCAACATGAAACAATATGATTATTATCCAACTCGATCTTGTGCAGGCAAAGTCATTTATCATTCCTATCACCATTACTCATAAAGCAACTACAGATTGCAACAAACTAAGATCGAAATTTCAAACCAAACGTGTTTACTAGTTTTTGTTTTGAGAAATAATTTTTGAAAATAACAAAACAAGCGCGTTTTTGACAATCTCAAAACGAAACCTCAAAACAGAAAACTGAAACACAAATCAAACGA
>CAIGRN010142276.1:0-14025 GCA_903798345.1 Fraxinus anomala
TTCTGTACCCGTTCTGTAAAAAACTCATGTACACCCAGCATTATTGTTTTTAAAATTGAACGCTTTTACATATTATGAATTTACGTAGAGATATAGTAAATTTGGATATGTGAAAACGGTTAGTTTTACTCGAGAGTGACTACTACGAAAAATTGATTAATTTGATTGTTAAAACATATGAAAAATGGGTTGAATGAATTTGAAATAACTTAAGTGAAATCACAATTCCTAACCACTTAATCCCAAGAGTTCCCCACATATTAGGTTAGTAGGTTAAATTAATTTAGATTAGTATACTTTAGTTAGAGCATAAACACTTGATTTGTTAAGTTTTTATCACATTAATTTAGATTGAAGTTGTAATTGGAATTAAAAAATAACAGTAAATACTAGTCTCTGTTAGAACGATATTCGAACTCAAATATTCACTTTATTAATTGTCATAATCTTATACTTGCAGTATCAATCGAACACAAACATTTTGTCATCCCTATTGAAGAAGAAATGATGAAGTAGAACGTGCTTATATGTACACGTGGTATGACAATCATTTAAAACGGGCACTTCAGAATTAAATGGTTCAAGATTCAATGTATCATTATTTAAACGACATAATCTATTTGTATCACGTATGCATATATTATTGCCCCATTGAAGTTTTTCTTCCATTGGAGGGACATTGCAGCCAATAAATACAAGGGGCAGGGTTGGGGAAATAAATTATGAAATTATTATCTGCAGAATGATGGTTATTGGCAATTGAAAAAGCTTTTGCCTTTATTTTCCACTGCTTGTTTTCTTTGACACGAAAGTTTTGACCTTTAATTCCACTATCAATTTTATGGTCATTATATTAATGGATAAAACCAAGTATGATGACACGACAAAGATAATATTTTATTAACCCTGACAAAAAAGAATTGATTGTAATCTTTAAGCTTAGATACCATGTTAAACTTACCAGAAAAGATAAAATGATAGACACGAAAAAAAAAAAAAACGTAACACGCACTAATTTTTTACTTCTGAAATTTAAATTAACAACCATAATACCTATTATAGACATTATAGTGATATTAATAGCTAATTTTGAGAGAATTTATAATAATCATATTTAAAATTTAACCAGTTTAGAGCCCGTTTGATTCTCATTAATTGGGAAAAAAAATAAGTTTTAAATAATATTATTATATATGTGTCGAATATTTTATTTTATTTTATATATGTGTGATTGAAAATGATCATATAGCAAATCATCAAATAAATTAATATGTGTCAAACATGTACTTAATAAATAAAAAATAATAATAATAATCATGAAGTGTGATGGAGCTAGCAAAAGATACTTGTTAACAAAGGTAGAGAGTGAAATGCAAAATAAATAAATAAGCACATGACGAAAAATAATATGTTTAACCAAGTTTAAAGTATAATGCTATAAGCATTAGTGGTGCTCATCAGTCGTCTACGTGACACTAAATAATAAATATGTCCATCAGTGAAAATATTATTTTATTAAAAAATATATGGTTGAAAATAAGAGAGAAAAATGTATTTTGAAAAAAATGAGAATCAAACACAGGCTTAATAAAATAATAATACACAGAAATTCAAAAAAATTCCATATTTTTAA
Organism: Fraxinus anomala; assembly: GCA_903798345.1. NCBI lineage: Eukaryota > Viridiplantae > Streptophyta > Magnoliopsida > Lamiales > Oleaceae > Fraxinus > Fraxinus anomala. The sequence goes on from CAIGRN010142276.1 coordinate 1,634, forward strand.
CTACACATTATTCATCAATCTATTATTCTAAAATATATTCTTTTAAAAAAATAGGGCTCGAACATGCTATAAATGTAAAATTATGAGACTCGTTTAATTATATCTATTAGTATCAATTGATGTCATCCAAATTGACATGTTAATAATACTGACAATAAAATAGCATTACTCATATTTAAAGACTACTTTTGGTGCCTGGCAGGTAATGTTCAAATCGAACGGGGTTTGGAAGGAAATTAGATTGGTTGGTTAAATTGAGCTAGGTAATTTTTAGTCGCTCAACGTTCAAATCGAATGAGTTTGATCGAACCGCTTCATTACTAGACTTCTTAGCTATAAGATAATAGATGGTACGTGGTGAGCGCTTCAACATAGATCAACACATCAGGAAATCTTAATAATAACTATTAAGGTTTTTACCAATTATAGCAAAATCAGTGTGCTCAAATGGCATTCCTATAAATATCTTCACTGAACTTTCTAAAATATTTCTCGTTATTAACTTTAGTCCATGTATGTGTCTAATTTTTAAAAATGTTTTTTCCTCAAATTTATTGTCAACCACACATTATTCTAATAAAATAATTATATAAAATAAACATAAATTTTTTTCATATTTTTTAACTACACATCCTTCAAAAATTTCTCTCCTTTTTTAATTTTTTTTTCTTTTACAAAATATATTCTTAAAAAATGAGACTCAACAGGAGTTAAAAGTTTTTTGAATTGCAATAATTTTTTTAAAAATATTTTTTTTAATAACAATTAAAGTTTATTTTACAAAGTTTAATGACTATTGTTTAGTCACAAATCACTATAAAGGGACTAATAATAATTAAACAATTATATTAATAGTGTGTGATGAAACTAGAAGCCATACACAATTATATTAATAGTGTTTGATGAAACTAGAAGCCAAAATACAACTGTAAAGCACAAAACAATTACTTCCCTATTCGAGGGACGAGCTCACGATTATAATTCAGTGGAGATGAGACAAAACTACTTAAAAAATAATTTCAAATCAAACTTATTTTGTTGAAATTGGATTAAAAATTATGGGTTAAAATTATTTGAACTTTTTTTTTCAATTTAAAAAAATTAAGAGTCCAGTGGGGGACAATTGCACCCACTGGACCCTTAATGAGTTTGCCCTAGCAACCAATATGATAGTATTTTCATACGAGTAAGATCATCATTATTGGTGTCAAACACTAATCTTTGTGGTAACTACATAGCATTAAATTATAAGTTCACTTAAATACAATATCACATGATTCATTCATTTAAACTTATCAATTGTGGCTAAATAGACTGATACTCTAACGTCACGAGTGCTAGATAGGAGTAATGCTATATATATCCCCAATGATAGAGCATCAGTTTATGTTGTCACATTTGATATGTTCATTTAAATGAATCATGTGGTATTTCATTTAAGTAAAACCTATCATTTAACGTCATGCAGTTGCGACCTAAAATGGTGATTAGTCCCCATTAAAATTATAATTCATTTTTCTATATTTTTTCATCAACCATATATTTTCTAATAAAATACTATTATATGTAAATATAAAAAATTTCATTTTTTTTAACAGCAGATTATTTAAAAAATTAGTATTACAAAATATATTTTTCTCAAATTCTCATTATAATGAAGGGCCAAATAAGGGTTTAATTTCAGTATGGATAAATAACATTACTCGATTGCGTTATTTATTTTGTACAACTATCTGAAAAACTCCTCTCTTACACGTGGCGGTAAGAGATTAGAAAATATTTATATAAACGCGTGATTGGCTTGTTAGAAACGAGGGCTGTTTATTGCATTTGGTCTGCAACATCGAGACTGGTCTTGACCAATCATATGACAAATACGGGGCCTCGTTAGTTCCCATGAACTTGCTTTTGCTTATTGCGCTAAAGTCCTCAATGTTTACTAAAATAATGTTTTAGCCTCGATTGAAATTCAAGAGTTTTATATTAGCCCATTAACATTTCAAAATATGTGAAAATTGACTATGCTAAGATTTCAAGTGTTTTATTTATTATCATTATTTCCAATTAAATGTTTTATTTAAGATGTGGAGTACTGCTGATGAAAACTGCAGTGTAAGCAAAGAAAAATTACATTTTAACACGTGGACACTATCGTTTACATATTTAATAATATTGAATTGTTAAATTTTATGTAATAAAAATCTATAACTTGTTTGTATTCTGTGAAGTATTCACGTGGATTGCATTTTTGCAAGAATAATATTATTTAGTATCAGGAGTGTTAGATATTAATTTAAGTGACCACATTTTATAGATCAAATTAAATGAATCATTTGACTTTATATTTAAATAAATTAATTATTCAATGACACGTAATTACCCGTCTATTTCCATTAATAGCATCTCTTTTCGCAGCCTCTATAAACTACCACGTCACTTTCTGAATGATCCACTTCCATTTTCACCCACCTTCCTCCCCATTCTCTCTCAAATTTATTTGTAACTATCCCTTGCTTCAACTCTTGTAGGCGTCCGTTAGTGTTTGGGGAAAGAGGTGGTGTGGTGGGTTCGGTTTTTTTCCTTTGCAGCTCGACGACGAATCCTAAAGCGGTTTCAAGGTAAAACGGAAAGTCTGGTGTAGTTTGTGCTGTTAATGATGTTTCTGAGTTTGTTAAGTTCTCTGTTTTTTTGCTTTGATCCTGTTGGATCGAGAGTTTTAGTGAGTTTTATGAGTTCATTTTGATGAGTAATATCAGGTTTATGTTATGAGAAGATATGCTTTATGACTTTTCGAAGATCAAAGTCGTAATTTTCAACTTTTTATATATCGTTTAGGTTTGTTTGAGCTTTCCAGGTTTTAGCCTTTTACGTTTCCTTCTATTAGTGTTTTTTTTTTTTTAATTTGGTTTCTGTTCAATGAACAGTGAGTTGATAGATTTTTTCCAGTAGTTTATTTATGCAATTGACATTTTTCTTTGAAAATATCGAAGTTCGAAGAGCTCTTTGAAATTATCAGCATGTATTTAGCTTGAAAATTGGATCCCCCCCTTATGAAGATTCTTGGCTTCCGGGGTTTGCTTTTAGTGTGTTTGTAGCATTTTAGAAATTTTCATTTGCTGAATATGTGTTAAGTTCTCTGATGTTTCTAGGATTATTAGTTGTTCTCATGAAGAATTGACTGGATGGTTTTGGCACCTCATTTTTTCTTGAGTTTAAATGAATTTTAAAGGAGTGCTGCTTGGGGTACAGGGTGGGGGTTCACCCCCACCGATACCACACAATAGGGGTGGGTGGGATTTTTTTTTGCAATTTTTTATTACCATGGGTCCCGCATGGGGCCCACCCTTGTGAGATAGGTAAAACTTATGCGAAATGAATAGTTCTGGACATATATCTTAATTTTTTTGAAAGAGTCTTACCACTGTCTACTCAGTGCAACTTTCTCTCATGGACATCTGCACTAATGATTTTTAAATGCTTCGAAAGTGGAAACTAATGGCCAGTTTCAATTTTGAATTTTGAGTTCATTTTTAGTTTTCTGTTTTGAGGGTTTATTTTAGGATAGTTACAAACGCCTTTCAAAATGAAAACTTTCGTTTGAAATTTCGAAAATTCGTTTTATAACATTATATTTCATGAAATTTGATTATTCGGTAAAACTATAACAATTTTATGTTAATATATTATCAAATAATATACATTTTAAAGTTGAGAAATCTTATAATATTCTCGCTATAAAATTAATATAAAAATAAATAACAAATTGAGTTCAAATTATAAAAATAAAACTTAATTACATGGACTGAAAATATCTTTATTCGTGTTCATTTAAATATTTTTTTAGAAATTTTATGTATATAATCATTAAAGAGCATGAATTTTTTTTAATTTTTTTTTCTTATAAATTTTTGTAAATTTATTTTTTAGAATTTTTCTTTTTCAGAATTTTAGATTTCATATTTTCAAAAATTGTATTTTTTTTAATTTTATTTATTGGAATTATATATTTATATTTTTAAAATTTTTATTTAAACGCTTGTTTTCCATTTTTTGAGAGTGTTCAAAATTTTCATGGAAAACACTGAAAATGTCAAAAATACGTTTTTAGTTTTATATTATAAGTTTAAACTTGTTTTCAAAAATGCATTTTCAGAAACATTTGGCCAAAACCAAACACGTTTTCAGTGTATTGCAAAACTAAAAATTGAAAGCAACTTAAAAATAGCAAACCAAACGCACTCGAGTGTTTTGGCAATGCTATTTGGTCTTTTATTGAAAACCGCTGTATTAGAAACGGAGTACTTGGCAAATTATATGTGATAATGCTTTAGGGTGTGATTATCTGCTAGGATTCTAATGCATAAAAACCCGAGTATTATTAATGTTTATTGTTCTCAGTGAAGAAACTAATTTGAGCAGGATGAATACTTAAAAATGGTTACTGATCAAATTATGATATCATTTATCTTCTTTATTTATTTATTTATTTACTTATTTTTGTGGGATGGGATTTAATAATGCATTGCTTGGATCTGAACTACCATTTCTATCTCAGTTATGCCCATTGTTCCAGAAGTTGCATTTTTTTTTTTCACTTTATATTTCTGCCCCTGGTTTACTATTTTTTCCAGCTTATGTGACTATGATTATTCATGTACTTAACTGTACTGTAATTTGGTTGAAACAGTTTCTAATTCCTCTTTGCAGTGGTAGTTACCATGCCGAGGAAGAAGCGAATAGATCATCCTGGAAGAGGCGAGGGCCCTGACTCCCAGGAGACTGAAGGAGGACATGGCCGTGTCCAACATCCACCAACACAACATCCACAGCAGCAAGGTGGAGGAAGAGGATGGGGACAACAGCGTGGAGGGTATGGTGGCCACGGTGGGAGAGGTGGAAGAGTCTTTCCGCAACAGTATTATACTGGGCATCCTGAATATCAGCAAGGAAGGGGTGGTCCGCAGTATCAAAGGGGGGCACCCCCTCAGCACCGTGGTGGCATTGGAGGTTGCCATGGGGCTCCTGCTGGTGGGCTGTTCGGGCCACCGGCTCCCGAGCTGCACCAAGCAACCCTGGTCCGATATCAAGCTGGGTTGACAACTCATCCATTGCCATACCAGAGGCCAGCACAGACACATGCTGAGGCTCGTTCTTCATCCCAGCCACCTGAGGCAACTTCTTCACAAGTGACACAACAAATCCAGCAGCAAGTTATCCAGCTAGAAGCATCTCCTCGCGATGCAATGCAACCTGCATCGAGCAAGTCCATGAGATTTCCTCTGCGGCCTAGCAAGGGTAGCTATGGTACCAAGTGTGTTGTGAAGGCTAATCACCTTTTTGCCGAGTTGCCTGACAAGGACTTCCATCATTATGATGTGAGTTCTTCCGTGCCCTCTCTAATTTTGTTTGTTTCTTTTTAGGCACTGGGTTGTTTTGTCTTGTACAATTTGATCGCTAATCTTTTTTATCTTACTGGTGTAAGGTATCAATTACCCCTGAGATCCCAATCCGTGACGTTAATCGTGCTGTGATACAGCAATTGGTGAAGCTTTACCGGGAATCGCATTTGGGACAGAGGCTTCCCGCCTATGATGGAAGAAAGAGTCTTTACACTGCTGGGCCTCTCCCTTTTGTCTCAAAAGAGTTCAAGATCATCCTTATTGATGAAGAAGATGGTCCAGCCAGCGCTAGGTTTCATTCCTTATTCTCTTCAGTGTTTGTTATCTACCCTGGTTTGCACAATATTTTTATCCTGCAACAAGTTTTTAGCCATTGATTTCTGGTTTTTCTATTGATGCAGGCGGCAGAGGGAGTTCAAGGTCGTGATCAAGTTTGCTGCACGTGCTGACTTGCATCATTTAGGGATGTTTCTGCAGGGAAGGCTAGCTGATGCGCCACAAGAAACTCTTCAGGTTTTGGACATTGTTCTCCGTGAATTGCCAACCACCCGGTAGGATTATCGGCCTTGTTTTACTTATTATCTCTGCTATCAAATTTTCTTGCTGTCATTTGGTTTGATTTCTCTTTGTTGAGAGCAGATTTTGTTCGGCTAGCCGCTCATTCTATTCCCCTCATTTAGGGAGAAAGGAGCCTTTGGGTGAAGGGCTGGAAAGTTGGCGTGGTTTCTACCAAAGTATTCGCCCAACTCAGATGGGGTTGTCCCTGAACATTGGTGAGCAAGTCTTGCCATTTGTTTGAATTTTAAATTGTATTTTCTTTCTACTAATTAAATCCTCTTTTTACCTTTGAAATTTACCTCTAGTTTGCTTTACTCATAAGAGATGTAGTTTTTATATGTATAATGAAATCTGCCTTCATCTTTTCTAATCTTTCTTCTGCTGTACAATGTTGTGTCATGGACCAGATATGTCGTCTACTGCTTTCATTGAGCCACTCCCAGTGATTGATTTTGTCACACAGCTTTTGAATAGGGATGTTTCAGCTAGACCACTGTCTGATGCTGATCGAGTAAAGGTTAGATACTCCATCTTCTCTCTTCATTATTTTTTCACAGGGCATTTTGGTTGTAAGCTTCATTTTTTCTTATTTACCGAGCTTGGTCACATTCATGTTTTGGTTGTCATGGTAGGGAGCTTTTAAACTTGAGGTTCCGAATATGACGCTAGGAGCACCTCAAGGCACAAGCCTCTTTTCAGAACACTGATCTTATGCTACTGGTTTCAGTCATGAATTGAATTGTCTTTTCAACAATTTTAGAAAACAAAAATCAACATTTTTGGAAGGAAAAATTCAAAATTGCTAACCGGGGTTAATGGCGATTCCTGTTAGAGTTTGATATGATCAATTTTTACTAGATCATTTTTCTTTTTGGAGTTTCATCCGATGTTTCATGATATTATCTGAACATATATGTTTCTGTTCTCATGTCTCCCCACCCTTAAGTTAATTGAAGCATCATGGATTTTTTCTCTTAATATATACGCATATTAACATGATTTTTTTCTTTTCATGTTATACTATAAACATTAATTTTACAGATCAAGAAAGCATTGAGAGGAGTGAAAGTGGACGTTACTCATCGAGGAAATATGCACAGGAAATACCGCATCTCTGGTTTGACATCGCAAGCAACACGAGAACTAATGTAAGGATCACATGTTATGGCTATCGGTCAGCCTAAACTTTTGCTTCGATGAATATAATTGATTGAGCATGAAACTTTAGGATTTCCTCAAGGATCTGTAGCTTGGCGTTTTGATTGGTCCGTCTGAACTTCCCAATATTTGTTGATTTTCCTTGGGGAACCAGTTTCTCACAGCATCTGATTTCATCGTCGAAAATAATGAAGTTTCTTATATTGTTTAGAAGTTGTCTGTGTATTCATAGCCTGAAATTATACTGCATGTTAGATTTCCGGTTGATGAAAGGGGCACGATGAAATCCGTGGTCGAATACTTTCGAGAGACTTATGAGTATGTCATTCAATACACTCAGTTGCCTTGTCTACAAGTTGGAAATCCACGGAGACCAAACTATTTGCCAATGGAGGTCAGTCTATTTTCACCTATAACCATGGGGTTTGGTATCTTTAGATTTTGGATACTAAAACAGTTGTTTGATATTCCAGGTGTGCAAGATTGTGGTGGGGCAGAGGTACTCTAAGAGGTTGAATGAGAAACAGATTACTGCGCTCCTGAGGGTCACATGTCAGCGTCCCAGCGATAGGGAGCGTGATATTCTTCAGGTTGGTCCTGCACAATTTTTTGAACCTGAGAATATACTACATTACAATTCCAACGTTCATCTCTGTGTCTATTGTGGTTTGATCCAAGGGATGCTTGTGCAATATTTTATTTTATTTATAGGTTTTCATGTGGCATTATATGAATTGATGGGGAAAAGGATGAAACTTACGTAGACATTTTCCTAACATCATATTCGATACTGCTCGATATTTATAGTCCCTTGTTAATGGATTCAGTATGTACTAATGCATTGAGTGCAAGGTACTATAACACTATGATTTTGCTTCATGCATCATTATTTTATTAATCTCTCATTTGAAAGAGTGAAGCATTATAATCAAGCATTTCTTAATTTTCGTGGAGAATGTGCGAATTTTCTAATATAAATTCTTCAAATTGTTTTTTCGCAAATTGTCGATTTTGGTATCTGAACTATGCATTTTTATGCTGAGAGTGCTAGAAGTGCTTTGACACCTTTTTTCATCACAGATTGTGCATCATAATGCCTATTCGGAGGACCCTTATGCTAAAGAGTTCGGGATTAAAATTAGTCAAAAGCTGGCTCAAGTTGAGGCTCGCATTCTGCCCGCTCCCCTGGTACTTAACTTTGATCACTTCTCTTGCTGTATATATGTTGACTTAAATTTTCTTGGTCCTTTTGATAGTAAATTGTTTCACAAGTTTGGTGCTGTTTTTACAGCTTAAATATCATGATTCTAGTCGGGACAGGGACTGTTTGCCACAAGTTGGGCAGTGGAACATGATGAACAGGGTAATTTTAATTTTAAAGTTCATGCATAGTTATGAGGGACTATTGCTCCAAACAGTATAGCTTTCACCTTGCAATGTTGTTCAAATTGCTGTAAAAAAATAATAAATAAATAAATCATACTTGATCTTGCAGAGGATGATTAATGGAGGCACTGTCAACAGTTGGATCTGCATTAACTTCGCCCGCAATGTGCAATACAATATGGCACAAATCTTTTGTCATGACCTTGCTCAAATGTGTATTACTTCTGGCATGGTAAAGTCATTTGAATTTTTAACTCTCTTTATACTGTAATATGTGAATTCTGATTTTTGTATTTTCTCACAGGCCTTCAACCCTGAACCTATTCTACCAGTTTTTAGCGGCCGGCCTGATCAGGTAGAAAGAGTCTTGAAAGCTAGATTTCACGACGTCATGGCAAAGCTGCAGCATCATGGGAAGGAGCTTGACTTGCTAATTGTCATATTACCAGACAATAACGGACCCCTTTATGGTAAGAAACTTATGATAATCAAAATAACAGGTCTTTTTTATTTTTAGGCACCATGCACGAAATTGATGTTTGTTTGATTTTGTAATAAAATGCATATTTGATTTTGTACAGGTGATCTGAAAAGAATATGTGAGACCGATCTTGGTATTGTCTCACAGTGCTGTCTGCAAAAGAATGTGTACAAGGCGAACAAACAACAATATCTTGCAAATGTAGCACTAAAGATAAATGTGAAGGTTGGAGGGAGAAACACTGTGCTGGTCGATGCACTAACTAGGCGTATCCCTCTTGTCAGTGACCGACCTACGATTATTTTTGGTGCTGATGTCACACATCCCCAACCTGGCGAGGATTCTAGCCCATCCATTGCTGCTGTAAGATTCTCACTTGAGAGCTATAAGATGCTTCCTCCGTATATCTGGTTTCATCTTTCTGTCGAGGTCAACTTAATGTTGCTAGAATTTCATTTCAGGTTGTTGCTTCCCAGGACTGGCCAGAGGTAACAAAATATGCTGGGTTGGTTTGTGCCCAAGCTCATAGGCAAGAGCTCATCCAAGATTTGTTTAAAACCTGGCAAGACCCTGTTAGAGGATCTGTGACGGGTGGTATGATCAAGTATGACATCTAACACGTCCACCTGCCAATGGAAATTCTTTTACTCCACCCATTTCCACTCATTTATACGAGAGAAATGGTTGATTTATCATTTATGCTTATTAGGATCGTAATCACATGGATAATAGACATGTTTTTATGGTTCTACAATTTAGGGAACTACTCATTTCATTCCATAAAGCAACTGGACAGAAACCACAGCGGATTATTTTCTATAGGTATTGTCAATTATCAATGAAATTATTTAGTCATTTTGGTTACCACTCTTTCTGTCATTTGTAGCCTCACTATATGCGGCTTCTACAGGGATGGTGTCAGTGAAGGGCAGTTCTATCAAGTTCTGCTTTATGAACTTGATGCCATCCGTAAGGTACTCCCTCTTTTGAGTTCTATGAAACAGGCATCTAATTCCTATTTTTTGATTGCTCCTTATTTAATCTAATTCAGGCGTGTGCATCTTTGGAACCAAACTATCAACCCCCAGTTACATTTGTTGTGGTTCAGAAACGTCATCATACGAGGTTGTTTGCCAGTAACCATAATGACAGACATGCTGTTGACAAAAGTGGAAATATACTGCCTGGTAGGGAGTTTAATTGAGTCATTCAGCTTCAGTGTTTTGCATTTGATATTATTATACAACACGATTCACTTAAATATGAATATTTTCAGGTACCGTCGTAGATTCAAAGATATGCCATCCTACTGAGTTTGATTTCTACCTCTGCAGCCATGCTGGGGTGAAGGTAGAACTGCACTTCCATTTAGTTTATACTTTGATACAACATCATTAATGTGTCGCTTACTGGGATTCAATCTTACAGGGTACTAGCCGGCCAGCACATTATCATGTGCTATGGGATGAAAATAAGTTTACAGCTGACGCCCTTCAGTCCCTCACAAATAACCTATGCTACACGTAAGTGCCTGTGGCACTGGTGATTATTTTAGGTAAAATAAATTTCTAATCAGTTTCATTTCAATGGCAGGTATGCGAGGTGCACCCGCTCTGTTTCCATTGGTACGCTTCTTTTTTAAAATTTGACGTGCCACATATTTCAATGAAGGTCATGTGACGTCGTGACGACTAAATAGAGATTTGGACAGTTTCAGTTATTGGGGACTGTATGTGCAACTAAAATGAGAGGTCGAGAACCAATTTGGTTCTTTCTAAAGATTGGGACCAACTTGCCACTTGGATAACTTGTTACAGACCAAAGAATTTTCCTTCCTTTTGATTGCTATAGGCTATAGCCTGTACTTAATAAGGCTACTTAGAATATTTTATATGCTGTTAACAAATGTTTACATTTTCCCGCAGTACCTCCTGCATACTATGCACATCTGGCTGCATTTCGTGCACGTTTCTACATGGAGCCTCATACGTCCGACAGTGGGTCAATGACTAGTGGTGCAGCTGGTGGCCGTGGAGAAGCTAGGAGTGCGAAGGTTGCAGCGGCCAATGCTGCTGTGAAACCTCTACCCCAGCTCAGGGAGAACGTGAAAAGAGTAATGTTTTATTGTTGAGTCATCTTCAAGAAACGGTGGAAGGCAGAACTGAATGGTTACTAAGTTGAATAAGGTTGTTATTGTCTCTCTGAGAATCTAAACTTGAACTTCGTCACCGTGGTTTAAAATTATGTTACGACTTAAAGATTGGTGCTTTTAAATTTGTCGACATTTTGACCATATTATTCTTTTCATTATTTTATTGAAGAATGTATGATTGAAAATTAGTTGAAAAATAAAAATGAAAAAAATAATATTATTCAAACAGAGAGGCGAACACTTTGAACAATTAATCCCTTTTATGAAATGCCAATTATTGAAAAAGTCAAATTTCAATATTATTTTAATTATACTACACTACTGTATGTATTTATTCAAATACATTAAGAACTCATTTGGCTAAGTTTAATTTTTTTTTTTCACTTTTGAGTAATTTGATTTATATATATTATAAATATTACAACAATTTTTTAAAACAACAATTTCCAAAGTGTTTGGAACGGACCAAGGCCAAAACGTATTTCCTCTAACTTGAAGGGATTAGGATAATAATTCAGTACTCTTTCTCCCTATCCTCACCCACTCCGCCGTGCCACGCCGTCGCCTGCCTGCAGAAAGAAGAAAATGGTCATCACAGCTGTGACAAACCATCTTGTTCCACACATCTTTCTTGCACCACCACAACTACCAATTAGCAGAACGCTGCTCGGAGTAAAAAGACAGTGTTATCCCTCACTTCGATCCCCAATGCGTAATGTATGCGTCGTGTCATGCCTCCCACCCTCTTCTTCTTCTTCGTCTTCTTCTACACCCAGGACCCCCTTCAATCCATCCACCAAGCTCTTCATCAGTGGTTTGCTCTCTCTTTCTATATGGGCTTTCTTATAATTTCACTTTTTGTTATTTATTTTATTATTGGGAAATCTTAATTGCATCATTTATTTTATTTGTTTTATAAAATTATGATTTAACCCATTGCACGCTGTAAACCAATGGAGAACCTTTTTTGGGTAGTAATATTTTGAATTTTATTGTATTTTCGCGAACAAATATTATTCAAGTAAGTTTGTAAAGTCTTCACTGACGGACCGAATTTTAACTTATTACGTTCTCAAAATGTTTAATTTTTTTCCTCCCCAAATTTGAAGATTCTTCGTTCTTTTATATATATATATTCATGATTCTTGTTTTTATTTATTCTTATTTGCCTTATCTTTGTTCAAGATCCTTGTCTATCTGTAGTAAATAATGCCATTAACAGAGAACAGAGCAGTTTTGGGGGGGGGGGGGGGGGGGG
>CAIGRN010142276.1:14183-29954 GCA_903798345.1 Fraxinus anomala
GGGGGTGGGTGGAGAGGGATAAGATTCAATCTTTGAAGGATAAGATGCTATATATACCTTTATGGGTTGTTTGGTTGGAAGGATTGAATGGTACAAGACAGTGTTAAGAAGTTAAAATTTTGTTGATTGTATTGTTTGGTCATGTTAGCAGTTGATACCAAACTTGCACTTAGTATTGCATATTGTGCAAGTAGTCTTGCATGTTTGATGAAAATGGCTTGTGTCATCTCTTGTTCATATATGAGTGCCTTCAGTTCCGAATTTTTCTCATTGTTATACAAAAAGGTTATGCCACAAAATATTGCCATCTCTGCAGGGCTCTCATTTCGGACTACAGAGGAGAGTTTAAGGAATGCCTTCAAGAACTTCGGCAAGCTTGTAGAAGGTGAGAAAATAGCTTTAGCTTCAAGTGTTGATCAATTATTTATTTCAAGCCCTATTGGTGTCATTTATTGGTTAATACTGATTCTCTTTTATGGAATGGTTGTGTTATATGTTCCTAGTAAATCTGGTGATGGATAAAATCGCGAACAGACCAAGAGGTTTTGCTTTCTTGCGATACGCAACGGAGGAGGAATCTAAGAAAGCCATTGAAGGAATGCATGGGAAGGTGAGCAGATCTTTGCGTGTGTGCTTTTGTTAGAAAGTAATATTAAATTCAATCATTCAGAGTTCGTTGAAATGTTTAGTTATACATAGACCGATAGGCGCAAAATGTTTTCCCGAGTTCTATGATGACTACAGTGACTGTTAGAATAATGCAATTGCTCACTTTAGATATGAGAAATGGTTTCCTGCACTTGTGGGTTTGTGTTTGCCTCCAAAGTCACGATTCATGTTACTCTTGCTAGCACTAGAACAATGTAAAACTTGGTTTGTATCTTTTACATTCAGAAGGCCAATTAAGTGAGAAAAGTGTTAATATTTTTCAAGATACTCATTTTAATTCAAATCGTACCACAGGAAGTAAAGGTTCTGTCAAATTTAATGTTGGAAAATGGGTGCAGGTGCTCGTGTGGGCTGACCCGAATGGAACCATTTGAAAATGGGTAGCTGGGAGTAGTTTGAATATCACCCCTCAATCTCCCTGAATTCCAAATTTGTGGAGTGGAAGACACAAGGAAAAAAATGCACAAAATTTATAGGCCTGTGAAGTACTATTTTCTTAAACCAAATCTGGGATTGTTGTTGTATTGGCAAGTGTTATAAACTTATGGATCAATAATATAATGGAAAGAAGTAGAACCTAAAGAGAAGTGACTTTCATCTAGAGAAACGAAAGGATACAACTCAGGTGTAACTTAGAAATTGTGTGGTTTATGAGCTATTATGACACTCAGTAATACTCGAGAAATATTTATACTATTTTGCCTCAAAAACTAGTATCCAAAAAAGATTGCAATGGCTCATCAGTCCATAATAGCATCATCAAAAAGATATGTGATTTTTACCCATATGCCTCTTCTGCTCTTCACATATTATTGAGAACATATGATGAATTAGTTGAGGCTTAAGAAAGGTATCCCTTAGCTCTTGTGTCTTTCTGTATTTTCATTCATTTCACAAGAGGGGAGTGCTCAAGCTTTGGATTTGCTGATTCGGTTGATCTTTCAAGTTTCCGTGTATGTTGTGCTGCTTTTGAGTGGGTTCATAGACCTTTTCTTCTTTAGGAGTGGGTGTTTGACAAAGCTTTTGATAGAAGTTTTAGCACGTTTTGATAAAAGTTGATGAAATATATGGTTGAAAAGTTGGTAAAAGTTCTGGTCTCATGAAATGTGTGGTTAAAATTATTTGTTAACTTTGACCTCAACTTTTTATCAATTCTTTAAGCTTTCCCAAACAGGCAATTGAATTTTGGTAGTGATCCTGGCTTGCATGCGACTCATAACTCAAAATCCGTTGGTTACCATCTTCTGGTAATGTGTTTGCTGATGAAAATCCGACTCACAATTAGTTGAAGTGCAATCTGTATTCTCTTGGGTATTTATACAATACCATGCATCTAAGATATGGTAACCTCAAATTATTTGATATCTATGTTTTGTATTCTATTCTAAAGATGCAATTACAGTTAGCTTCTTAAACTCTCTTCATGCTATTGAATTTGGTGTTCACTATACCATTTTCATACCCTTAATTCATATTATTGTTTATGATGTGATTTACTGATACGAAACTGCTTGATTTATAGTTTCTGGATGGCCGGGTAATTTTCGTTGAAGTTGCAAAACCAAGATCTGAGCTTCGACAAGGACTGAAGGAAGAACCGAAGCAGTATTGAAGAAGTGGATTAGGTACTTTGCTCACTAGCCATGAAGTTGCTCCAGTATCATTAATAGAGCAGATCAAGAACATACTACGAGACACTGCAAATGCAGGTGCATCCTTGACCAGATCAGTTTCGTGTGTCCCTCCCCACTGGATGATAAGTTTCGAACTTAAGCTCTTCGATTGTTTGTAGCAGGCTCTTTAATGAAAATGTCGACGCACTTTTTCTTGTATAGTGACCATCAAAGTAGAATCGATCACCAACTTTACTTTCGGCTGCTGAGTCACTAATTCAAGATTTTGTTTTTCAGAATTTTCTACTATTATATATTCACGTGGTTGATGCACTCAGCTATTTATTTTTAAGCATAAAAGCATGCTCATAATCTTGCTAGAGGAAGCCAAATTGGGTGCGTAAGCGCAACTAAGTTACTAAATACTATGGTAAGTAGTGACAAATAAGACTAGATGGTGGATAGTCTAAAAGAAAATAAATAAATAAACGTCATTATTTAGTTTTTTAATTAAATTGTTCTTTCATGTGTATTTTGAAACGGTAAATTGACAGTCAATATGAGTGTACACAATTAATGTACAAGTGGCATAAACCATTTGACATTTGCTCAAAAATAAATAAATTAGTTATTAAAGTATAATTTCTTTTTAAATAAATTGAAATTTTTTTAAAAAAAATAATTTATGGTAAGTAAAACTTCTTCAGCAATTTCCCTCCTTTCTTTCCTCTCCTAAGTCCTAACCCACTTCCCTCCGCATCTCCGCTCGACCTCCTCCTCGGTTTGGCTCGGCTTCTTTTCATTTTCAGGGGCTCGGCTGAGCCGGAACTCAGGAGAAAAATTAGTGTGTCATTGAGCTATGTTTTGTTTGTGAGCTTGTGCGCAGTGGCCGGTGCAGTTTCCTTAATTTGCTCGTGCTGGGGTTGTGAAGTTTATAATGTAGAATCGAGGTCTAGATGGTTATGGCGTTTAAATGTTGTGCTTCGTTCTGAGATATTTCTGATTTGTGTGTGTTGGATTATACATGGTCGGAAATTGTTCTCTACTAGGATCCTCCCCAGACCCCAATTTAACTGACAGCTACAAACGTGGATAACTTCATTGTTTCTAGTCAAGTTTCAAGTTTGGCTATTCTGTTTCTATGTTTTATGGAACTTCAATTTAACCTGATGAAGGATTTCACAAAAAAAAAAAAAAAAAAAAACGATGCAATTTTCATGTAGTGTACTTGAAGAGATGTATAATCTTGAATGAACATGATCAATGTTGTGCGAAAAGGTTTGATTCTGTCGTGTTTTTTTGCTGGTTGTAGCGATGAAAAATTGTTGATGTTGTATTTTGTATAAATGCAAATAAAAATTGACATTATGTCATTATTTTCTTCCTTTTTTCTCTCTCTTCCTTTCATTGGTCATATTCTAATTTTTCCTTATTCTAATAATGCAATTGTTACGTATATATTTTCTAACAAAATAAAATTGTCAATTTCCAAAAAGAAAAAGTAATCAGGCGATAATGCCTTGTTCTCCTAAGTCTCTTTCATGGTGAACGCGTATTTCCATTGCCAAGGCATATATAGGTGTTTTACAAGAATTTTGTTACTTATACATAAAATATATATATAATGAATTACATAATATAATATGGAAGGAAAATATTGAATGAAAAAATTGATTGTGTTTTAAACTGGCAAATATAAGAATGTCATGTGACATTATGTAATCCATCATGTATATTTTGATGTACATGTAGCAAAATCCGTTCTACAAACCACAACAAGTTAATAAATCCTTCGCTATCCCAAAAAATGGGCTAAAATTCTTATCCTTCTGGAGGAAATTTGAGTGGGAGAAATGGATGTCAAGTTTATGTTAAGTCAGTTTTCATACAAGCACAAGGGTTATTAGTGGAATCGTAATGGTTCCTTTGTTTGTTTATGCTTTTCTTCTAAAATCAGGATAATAGGAATATTGGATATGAAAAACGTACACACATTTACATTATGACTTTGTCAGAAGTAAGACAAAAAAAAAAAAAAAAGAAAAAAAGAAAGAAATTGGTATTTGTCAAAGATGTGCTAACAAAATTTCCACATTGGGTTAGACATGAATTTAGACTTTTGTAGAAAGTTTTGGGTCTCAGCTAATCGCAATGAGAAGAGATTCCATGATGGTACCCTCTTGAGGTGGTGGAACCTTCATAGTATGTAAGTCTAGCACATTAGAGATAATGTAGACTTTGATGAAGTGTGCGACGTTCCTGATGTAACCACTCGATTATGTGTGGACTGAGATGATGCAAAGTATACTTTGTGACGTGTAAACAATATTCTCATATCGACTGGACACTGAATATTCTTAAATTTGTAAGGTGATTGGACTAATACTAAATATGGAGATGAATTATTAGCTAGCTATTAGAGTAGGAGCATAATTTTTTCTTACTCGGATTGCCACCTTCAAGCAATGAAAAATAAGGAACTTTTTATAGTGGCACAACACGTCACTGAACACTTTAACGAAGAGAGGTAGTGGACATTGCCATGCCAAGTGTAATCCCAATTTCCCAAACCTTTGGATATAAAACAGAGACGCTAGGGAAAACTTAAAATACCAAATAATTGAATATGGACGACGAAGAACAAGGACTTGTAAAGGGAAGTGGGAACAAGTTACAATTGACAGTAGATGAAGTGGTTGAAGAATATGTAGGATCATTTGGATTTTCACAGCTGGTTCATGTATTTTTGGTGTCATTGGCTTGGATTTTTGATTCCCACAACACTTTGGTCACTATATTTACTGATGCACAACCACAAGGCTGGAAATGTATCGGCCCATTATGTGATGAAAATGAGGCTTCTGTTTGTGGATTAAAACCAGGAACTTGGGAATGGGCTGCTGGGAATTCAAGCTCTACTATTGCTGAATGGGGATTGGTGTGTGATAAAAAATTTCTTGCTGCTATACCAGCATCACTCTTCTTCCTTGGTTCCTTAGTAGGTAAACAATTTCCAACTCTTTTGATTTTCGTTGAACCACTTAATCTGAAAGTTTTTACTTGTGTGAACAGGGTCAGCTGTATATGGTAGGCTAGCAGATGGATTCTTGGGAAGAAAAAAAACAGTGCTTCTGTCATGTCTTCTAACCTCTGCAACAACTTTTCTCACTTCACTTTCTCCAAATATATGGATATACTCTCTTCTCCGTTTTGCCAATGGATTTTCTAGATCAGGCATTGGCATATGTTGTCTTGTACTCTCAACAGAAGCCGTTGGCCGCAAATGGCGCGGTCAAGTTGGCCAATATGGATTTTTTTTCTTCTCCGTAGGCTTTCTTTCGCTTCCTTTGATTGCTTATCCAACTAGAACTTGTTGGAGAAACATATACAAGATCATCTCGTTCCTTCCTCTAGTGTATGCCGTTTTTATACTTGTGCCCTTTGTATCGGAGTCTCCTCGTTGGCTTCTAGTCCGAGGTAGAAGCGAAGAAGCTCTTGATGTATTGAAAAGATATGCCAAAGTGAACGGGAAGAAGTTACCTCCAAATCTAAGTCTTTTAGAACCATCTTGTTGTGCTAACAAAGTGGCTGGTCAAGGCACAAAGAACCTATGGAACACTAAATGGGCTGCTAAAAGAATGGCTATAGTTATGATTACTGGTTTTGGAGTTGGTTTTGTCTATTATGGAGTTCAACTGAACGTTGAAAACCTGAACTTTAACCTCTACTTCACGGTAGCCATTAATGCAATGATGGAGATCCCGGCTGTTTTTGTTGGCAGTGTACTCTTGAGCTTCACCAACCGTCGTTTGCTCTTCTCCCTATCGGCTTACATTGCTGGAATTTCATGTATCCTCTGCATTATCTTCTCAAGTACGTCGCACAAAAAGGGGAATCAATCAAAAGGTAGTCTAGCTCAACTAACTATCGAAGCAATAGGCTTCATGGCTGCTTCAACTGCATTTGATGTGATGTACGTATATTGCGTGGAGCTTTTCCCCACAAACGTGAGAAATTTCGCAGTTTCTATGCTGCGACAAGCCTTGATGCTAGGCGCGTCTATCGCTCCTCTACTAGTTGTTGTTGGTCGACTAAGCCCGTCTCTTTCTTTTATTGTATTTGGGGTACTATCCATTGTCAGTGGAATGACAAGCCTGTGGCTTCCTGAGACTAGGAACTCCCCACTCTATGAGACTTTGGAACAACAAGAAGAGGAAGAAAAATTCAATACTATTAATGATGACATGGAAGTAGAACTGGGAAAGGAGATAAGTAACACAAGTGTATTTACAATTTAGTGCAATTTATCAACTTTCCACCACTCCTTGTACATATTTAAATACATTTTGCAACTTCAATTGCTACAGTAGCTCTGAAAGAAGACTGAAAGAGCTAAAATTACAAGTATTGTATTAATGAAAAGAAATATGCAGCTTGAATAGATGTTTTCTTACGTTGGATTCAAGAAAACAAACAAGAACGACGAAACATGCATTAAGATTCTTGTCATAAGAATTGACAAAGTTCAACATTCGAGAACGTAGGAAATCGCTAAAAAGTACTATTATATACTATCATCTGGTATTTTTTGAATAGTTTTACTTTTCTTGGCTGTTACAAAAATTGATATGAGGGCCACAAGACCCACAACTGAATAGATCCATTTTCTTGACCCTATTCCACAACTTGGAAACTCTTGCACCTTCAACACCTCCATCTTTAGGCTTAAAGTCCCTTTTCACATTGGTAGCAGCACTTGCACGCACTTTGAAGCAGTTATCCAAACTCACCTGATCTTTAATCCTACCATTCTTTTTCTTAGTTTTGTTCTTCTGTTCGTCTTGTTTAACAAGTTGTTCATAGTACTCCTTGTTTCTCTTCTCCAATCCATATATCTGCCCCTGCAGATCTTCAATCTTTCGACTCAGCACAAATACCCTGTGATCCTCCCTCGTCTTCAACAGACACCTCGCCAACTCGGCAGCCTTCCTCTTCAGAAACAGAGATTCTGAAACCAGCCCTTTGTTTTCTTCTGCCAATGAGGACAATCTGTAGCCCAATGTCGCGTTATCATTCAGTAGTATTAACCTTTCTGACTCGAGTACATCCAACAAGTTCTTTTGCAGCTCTATCTTTCTTGCTGATTCACTAGACCTCTTCTCTGCCATCCTAAGCTCGTTTGATAGAATCTCGTAGTCCACTGTGTTCATAACCATGTCGGCTACTAGCATTTCTACATCCACTTTGGCTGGAAGTGGAAAGGGAGACTGGAAAGACAATGAACTTTCTGCGTCAGAATCAATGACTTCCTCCGAGTCTCCATGATCAGACCGTTGATTTTCATCAAAATTCGAGGGTGAAGAACAACAACTACGACGATGATGATAGTTCTTGGCAAGTGATTGGCAATAACGGTCTGCCAAAGAGAGGTAGTCGTTGTACAAGTCTTGAAGCAATGCAAGCAGCTGAGGCCTTCTCTGATAGTAGGCATTGGCCCTTTCTGCAAAACTATCAGCACTATCTTCTTTAGGGATTTTCGATATAAGCATCTTCATCCTCTCGTCCAAATCTGATAAAAACCCATAAATGACAGTCTTGGCTTTATTTGTATAATTTTTGAAATTTGAATTTTAAGTAGAAAACATTTTTTTCAAATAACGTTCATTTACAAGAATGGACCCCTAGCACATGTCCTGGATATCAAACAGCAGTGACAGAAATTGGCTCCATTTGACAATGAAATCAACTTAATTCATTTGAAAATTGAAATTCAAAATGATGTAGCTCAAATTATGCACAACCCTTCGTTTCGCCATTAATCCTCACCTTCGAGAACCATAAACAAGAAAAAAATCGGAAAACTTGCAAATATGCTCGAAGTTATATACGTTCACTGTCAATGAGAGAGCTTTGTTTACACGTAACTATAAGTACAACAATCTCCACATAGCCAATGGGATGAGTATACACTATAATTAGACTTCAATGTGCCCAACAACACTCGTAATCGATTAAGTACAGTGTGATAATTTATATTAGATTAAAAAAAAGAAAAAAAAATGAAAGAAAGAAGAAAAGTAACACATTCAAATATGTTCCAAAAAAAAGTAAATTTGTTTTAATTTTAACAATGCAATTATTTTCAGTATTCTTGCTTATTTATAATTAATTGGCATTGTTGGGACATGTAAATCAATGTTGGGGTACAAGAATATAGACTAAAATCTTGTACAGAATAAGGCAATCTTGTGATTCTTCCAAATGGTTAAAATGGTAAAAAGGTTTGGCCTTTTCTGTCTAAACGGGTCGGGTATGTGACAGAGGAATGGACACAACACATGGGATGACATAAGAATGTGAGATTGTTTCTGCAAACTCGGGGATTTGGTTTGGCAAAATGGTTCAAATTTTGAAACTAGAAAGGGGCAGTTGGGGGGGAATTGGTCTTTGCAGGCTTTTCAAATTGAACTTTTCTGGGTCATTATATCGGGTTGAAAGTGACCCATCAGAATAATCTGATACGCTAAAATCCAAAAAAGAGGAAAGCAGAGCAGGGTAAGGTTTCATTTTCTGGGGACCCACATTTCAAATTATACATATAGTTTTTCATGGGATTACCGAGCAGTAAAAGTTCGAATACAATTCTATGTTTTAGGGGAAACATCAAATCTAAATATGCCCAATAAAAAGTGATTAAAATAAGATGAAAGGAAATAAAGAAGCAGTAAATTAATTTTTACCAGCAATAGTGCAAAGAAGCCAAGATGGTTTGCTGAAATGATTTGACGGTGCATCAGCTTCTGCACCAGCCCCATTTTTCTTCATTTTTGCAACCATTTTCGCAGACAAACTCGGACCTACAATACCAGAAATTAATGCATGCAACAGACCAGACCCATATAATTATGTACGTACACTAAATAGTGAAGTAAATTGACCTTACCAAATGGTGGAGGAGTAAATGACAGAGCCTGCCTGCAGTAAATGCTTTAAATAGAGTACAATTATGAATAAGAACAGCATAGAAGAAATTAATGAGGCAGTAAATATACATATTATAGAATATTACAGCATTCAATATTGTTGAAAAGTACTGCAAATTGCACACAACCCATTTCATGTTTAATCTTGTGTGTGTGTGTGTGTTCTTGGGCAGTATCGTGAAGAACAACGAAACAGAGGAAGAACAACAAAACCCAAAAATTCAACTAAAATCTTGGAAAAAGAACTGTGGATAAAAGATTAAACAAGGAATGCAAAAGTAGGATGGAACTTCAAATCTTCAGTGATAAATTCATACCTTTAGTTTTTGTGTGAATCGAACTGGAAAAACACGCACAACACACAGTACAGACTGCAGATGAAGCAGCTTGTATAAAGGAGTGGCCAAGAAAGAACCGCTAAGAGAGGTTTGATATTTATATCCGACGTACAATAGTAATAGGCATGGCATGGTCTACTTACTTCTTTGGAAATAGAGCCTAAAAATTAGCAGCCAATTGATTGGGTTTTATGAATAAAGGTGTCATTTTTTTATTAATATAATTTTTACACACAAATTGAATCACACATTCTCCAAGTAAAATAATATTACACACAAATCTAAAAAATTTTATCACTTTTTCACCACACATTTTTTCATCAATCACTATTCCAAAAATTATATTCTCTTTAAAATGATCGGCAGTCTAGAAACCCCGTTTGTTGGCCATTTTTAAAAAAAAAATTATTTTGAATTGTGTATTTTTAGATAATGTGTGGCTAAAAAGTAGATAAAAGTTTTGAATATATGTATAAAATATATTTTTTTGTAAATGTATAATTGAAAATGAATATGTAGGAAAAAAGAGTTGTGAAAAAATGGGAGACAAACATGGACTTAAGTAATTGAATTTTAAATGAGACAACATTTAAATTGTCAATCAACGACGATCTAGATAAATAGCATTATTGAAACTAGAATAAATTTAGATTATATTTTTGGGACATTAAGGATGACATTCCCTCCAATACATCAAAATTTGTTCAATGATGTGAAATGATATTGTAAAATTTAATGACTACGATAAATTTCATGTCAAAAGATGTCAAACTTAATGTAAAAATTAACGTTCATAGCATGTTTTTTGAACCTAACCCACATTTGATTGAGCTTACAAGTCATTTTCGTAGAAAGAATTTTTTTTTTTTTGAAAAAATAAAATTATTAGTAAATTTGTAAATGAGATTCTCCAAAAGATGGCCGAGTTTCTAATCAAATTGACAGGGATAAAAGTAGAGTATTGGTTGTATATTTGGGACCCAAGGCCCAAAGGGTTAAGATGAGACCTATGGTCCATTATATGATTGGGCTACACCATCTATCTGTCCTGAGCTTAGGCCCATAGAGTTATGCTTCTAAGAGATCTAATTAAGGGTGAAAACAGGCCCTTTATATGGACCCGTCAACGTTTCAGATTTGAATAGTATCAAGTCATATATAGAAATAGTTCAATTTAGCTGTTTGAAATCAAATAAAATATTTTTTTATGGTTAAATTTTTATTTTAATTATTATGGTTAAATTTGTATTAATTTTTATTGCTTTAAGCTTATATTGAAACCAATATTATATAAGATATGTCATATTAATGTTTAGAAAGTTCCAACCTTAGATTTTGTTGAGATTTTAAATTAATATATTTGTATTTTAGTTTGTTTGAAAGACGTTATGTTTATGTCACTAGGAAACCCGTGTTTTGGAATCAAATCGAACCACAAAAATGGATTATTTTGAAAAGTTAAATGGTCTGGTTTGATTTGAATATTTTTCCAAAATCCTTTAAAAGGATTTAATTTGAGAATACACAAAAAAATATGGAAATCGAACCATATTCACCCATATTTCAGAGGGGACAAGACTTTCACAAAGACCCAATAAAATAAACACATAACTAGACCAAGACGTTTTGGGGTAATTGCTTGCGGAAGAGGTCATTTGTCTGTGTGTCTTTTAGATATAGAGATTATGTACAAGTCATGCATATCAAGAAACCGATGCACAAATTTTCATTTGAAACCTGTCAAGAATAAACCGGAGAATAACTATATGGAAAGCCATGTTTAAAACAACTAGATTAAGGATTACAAAAAATATATGTTGTTTGAGGGATACTATATAGTACTTAAAGTTGACGATTATTGATCATATCCAAGAAGCGTTGATTGGATTCTTGTCTTTGTAACCTCATGTTATCGTTAAAGTTTTTGATGAATGCCTCGACTTTGTTGTTAAACTCATCAAGACTCGTTATAGAATCTCTTCGTAGTCCACCTCGTCGCATTATCGACACTGCATCATTAAATGTTTCTGATTTTCTCAACTCCTTCCACGCACGATAACTCGACCTTGAAGCAAACAATTCCTCTGAATCAACTCGTTGCACTGCTTCAGCCCTTCGCGGTCGAACTCCATTCCATGTCTCACTCTTCTTCATCACTTGTTCCCTTTTAGGCTTTTGCTTATCTTTTCCTCCCCCAGTAATCGCTTGCCATGTTGCCTCCATTGTACACTTATCCTCATATTCCTCCTCACTATTTTTCTCGTCATTCATTGTAGTTGACTCGGTCTTTGTCTTATGTTCATGTGATGGTATGACGGTTGGTGATTCTGATGGTATGACGGTTGGTGATTCTGATGGTATGACTGTTGGTGATTCTGATAGTGATTTGGAAACTTTTATGTCATGATCATCGATATCTACATCATCATGATCATGCTCATCCACTAGTAGGTGGTGGTGGTGGTGGTGGTGGAATCGGGAAGGAATTACTATCAAAAGAAATAAGAAATAGATGGCTATGGTCATGCATAGCCGGGAAGACAAAAACGCGTTGCAGGGTTTCCAAAATTCGACTAGAATATGGCGCGGAAAAGTTGGAATCTCGGCCTCTTTGAACTTGAGGAGAATGGAGATGAATCCTGCAGATAGAAACGAGATCTTCAAGGCCTTTATTGCAATCTGCACGAGTTTGCCTCTATTATGTGCTAAAAACTCTACCAACACAAAGGCCATATCAAAATACCTGAATAATAGGTGAATGACTGAGTGAAATTAAGATACCTCAAGCAACTTGCAGAGACCAGAAAAAGGTAGAATATATACAAGGTTCATGTCATTCATGGTGGCAATTTTTGTATTGGGGTTTTCATTTCTTTTGCAGCTTACCCACTACTCACTAGTAGAAAATTATATAATTATTAGAGAGACTTTACTCAATTGCACTACTCCAAAACCATCTCCAAGCTCCACTATATATATAGAAATCTTTTCAATCCAGAGGGCACATTTGTAAATTTGTAATTTTTTTTACCGACATTAACGTCCATCAAAAATCACCGATATATATTTCGATCAAGATTTTCATCACCAATTTTTAGCTATACGTTTAATCGGTCTTATCATGTCATAACACATTATCTACCCCATAAATGGATGATAATTTTTAATGAAAATAAGTAACATTATTGGTACCAAATAGCGTTATTCACATTTTTGGAGGAGAGGTATCGGTCTTTCTTTATTAATAATCTTTAGATTAGATATTTTAGGTGCTTGACGTGTACATAGTAAATATCCAAGTCATTGTTCAAATATTTTGAGGGATTAACATTCAAAAAGATTTATACAAAATTTTCAAGTAGAGTCCATTAAATTTATTTATTCATAGTTGAAACGTATATATATTTGACGAGAAAGATGAAAGCAAAAGAAAGAGTAAATTAATGGTCCATTTGATATACATATACTATATATCGTGATCAAATGGCAAAAAAATATTATTCTTGTCATATTATTTTTAACTCAATCAATAAATTCGTTTATTTCCACAATTTGGTCACGATAATAAGTACCTATTTGACTCTATTTAAATTAAAACACTTTTCTCGTACTCATTTCAATCACGGATTCACACAGTAAAACATTCTACATGTAAACCAAAAACTTATTTTTATTTTTTAACCATACATTCTTTAAAAAAAAAAAAAAATTACTATTAAAATATCAATTTTCCCCATTTCTATGGCCATCAAACATGGGCTAAATAAAACGCTCCTCGTAACTTGTGCGACAAGTAATCAAACATTTAATCAGTTAGTTTGCTAGTCAAATCTTTCTGTGTAAAGTAAAAATATTTTATCTTCGGTAATTTATCAATAATTGATCGATGACGACGACGAAAATGGACTAAAAATTATATTACAAAGACTATAGTGGTGGATGACGGTGGTGGGGCACTACTCTCCGGCAATTCTATCGGGTTGTTATTTTTTTACACCACATTAAGGAAAGGTTGTGTTAAATAATTAAACAGGTCCATTAATTGAATGGTCTAAACGGCGTAAAGTAACGAGTATACAAGACAAGACAAGCAGCTGCATGGATTATTATGTTATATAAGCACTTTATTATCTTTTCTTGAATTTTGTTTGCATATTAAAATGTTTAGTTGAGTGCATGCATCATCATTCATAAACCTCGAGTAATTGTAACGTGTCACGTGAACTGCCATAGTTTAGATTTTCTTTGCACTTGCTATTTCACATCGATTTTTATAGTAGATAGAACTTTGGTTTTTAACTGGACATCATGATCAACACATTCTGACTTCACTATTTTCTACGTGTAAGGCTTTTGAATACTTGGACAAAACCTTTTAGGATGGTGGGAAGGCGACTACAAGCACTTTGACAATCTAATTAGTCAACTGTATATGTGTATTTTGAGTGCATGATGAACAAAAAACGTGAGTCACAAGGATGTGTATGACATCGGGTTCAAGATAGAATATCAAGCTAATTGCAATTGAGAAAGTAAAATAGCATAAAATGACACAAAGTCTGATCTCTTCTAACAAGGAGAAGAGGTGATTACTGTTGAATGAATCACACAAGGCCTTATCCTTGAGGTCGACGCATTATTATCATAGGCATTACCCTTGCAGTTCTAGGTTCAAGAGATATTTAATGATTTTGAAAAATGGTTACTCTATGATCTAGGTCTAACATCTGAAAAATAGATTGACATGTGGATTGAGAATCTTCTGCTGTAGATATGTCAAATCAATCGATAGCACAAAGTATCTCGTATGGAAGACCTCTTGAATGAGGTGAAGCTATGGAAGATGACTTGTGAATCAAAGGCTTATCATTTTAAAAATAAGTTGCAATAGATTGTGGCATCTCGCCTTGGTTATGGAGGTTTGATCTCTACATGTTGATTCGGTTGAGGTAAGGGCATCACTTTGGCTTCCTCTATTTGATAGCCTCGATTAGGCTAGGTAATCAGGTGATGTGGAATGCGGACATTGGGTGATTTTTTGCCATTTTCGTAGTTGGCTGTTGCTTGAACACTAACATTAGCTTCATAGAATGAGGCGTAATAAGAAGTATTGTGCATATCGAGTCATATAAGAGGGCATCTTAACACAGCACAATCCTTGTTGAGTTATATCGTGTTCTGTGCTTGAGTTAATCTTTTTTTAATTCAATATTAGGGAAATATGAAATTTTGTAAGCAAGTAAACTAGTTAGATATGAAGTGTGAACTGCAAAATTAATAATTTTGGACTGAGTTAATCAATATTCAAGTAATTCGTGAGACATTTAGAACCAAATCCATTGACTTGTTGGACGATAATTAATTTTAAATACTAATTAATTAACCGATAACGACCTAGTTTTAAACTTTCATGTCTCGATGGGTTAAAGATTCAATTAGTTTTTTTCATTTCTCAGCTAAACCATTTGAATTCTGTAACTGCACTGTAGTTTCCCTTATTAAAAAAATTGTTTATTTTCTGATTCAGATTCAGACAAAGCATAAGAGACATTGACTTACTTTTAAATAATTAATTATTAAGTATATATGTCTTGTCTGTATAAATAAATAAATATAAATTACAGACATCGGGCATTGTCAAACGTCAGTAAATAGGGTTTGCAGGGAGACAAAACAAACTTAAAAAACCAAAACATATCAGGGACTTTAATTTAATTTGTTATTAATTAGTGCAGTAATTTTCCAGAAATTTCCATGCCATAACCCACATTTTTTTTTTCATTAATGACATGACGTCCAACCAACTAATGTGGATTTAAATAAAATAATGAAATCTTGAAGTCAAATTAAGCAAGAATTTTAAGTAAAAAGAGATAATCATGGGTTTAAAATATGAAAAATATACCAATCAATCTTGATTATTATGTCACTGTGATGATGAAATCTATGTTAAAAAGAGTACGTAAGCAAAATTTGCACAAGATTAAGTAAATTAAATTACTTATTTATTTATTTTATTTGCAACTAAACCCTTTGAATTTTGAAATTGCACGGTAGTTTTTGTTAAGTTATAAAATCTCACATCGAATAAAGATGAAAACATAGATCAATTTATAAGAGTTTGAGCTACTACTCTTAATTATGTTGACCTTTTAAGATGGAACCTCA
>CAIGRN010142282.1:0-14949 GCA_903798345.1 Fraxinus anomala
AGAAGCAAAAATAGAAGCAATGTCAGATTTACTCTATTATCACGGGTTGCAAGTTTGGCCCTTGAAATTTTGTGTCTCGAGGCAACTTTCTCCTTTTACTTAAGTCAACAAACTCGAAACAATTGGCACACAGACATGTTTATGGATAAAATGCTAGACAACAGCTGTATAAAATGATATCATTAATACAATCTTTGCTAATTTAAATTATATGTTTAGCTGTTGACGATGTTATCGTGTCATATTAAAAAAAGAAGCACTCTTCGGTGCCTAATATCTGCACATGATAGTTGGCAAATAAAAAAGAAAAGAGAGGAGAAGTGAAACACAACATAGGCTTTGGTCAAAAAGTATAAAGAAACACAACATAGGATGACAGTTTAGACGCGACTTTTGAATATATTAGAAGCACACCTCGGACTTGACGAACAATAAGAGATGATAAAACATGAGTATAACTAAACGCCAGGCGATTCACTATAAAAAAATTAAAAAATGTAAAAGTGGTTTGGATCTTATGGTTTTTGAAATTGTATCATGTGGATAGCTAGGGCTATGGCTTTCTCTTATATTCTAATGGAAATGTTGAATAATGCTAAGCAGTCTGCATTTAAGTATCATCCGTTGTTGAAATTTTTACATGCAGTAAGTTGGTCCATAAATAATGTTTTTACTAGTCCATAATGGATCTATATATTTTATTGTTATTGAAAGTAAAAGAAAAAAATAGTGGGACGAGGGCACGGGCCACGAACAAGTGAAGGGGACTTAAACTAATTACCAGGTTTACGACTGAGGTTGGAGCTGGGATGGAGATTAGCTTGGGTCAAGGTTGGGGTGAAGCGGGGTGAGTTTGGAGCGAGGAGTATTGGCTAATCTTTTTGATAATCGATCAAATCACTTTTTAATTCACATATTTCCTGAATCCTACAAATATTAACCACTAATTATTAGTCATTTTTATATATTTATAATTCAAGAAGACATGCAAGGGCATTTAATTATAAACCCACAAATTGAAAAAGACTCCTAAATAATGGTCTGTTTGATGTAAAAATTTTGAGAATAAATTTCAGAATTTATTTTTCTGAGAATGTAGGACTATAAAGTAGAAAATATTATTAACTTATTGAGATGATATGTGGTTGAAAATGAGCGTTAAAGAAAATTGTACCAATATAATTATAAGTAATTAGAGAAATCAATGTCAAACACATTAAAATCAACTATATATGTATCACACAATAGTCAAATTCTATATATCATAAGCTTTATGATTTTCACGTTTGCAACTTTTTTACAGTAGAAGATGTACTGTTTGGACGGTGAGAGGTTTAACTGAATTTTTTTGTCATTGTGTTAAGACAATTATTGTGGCAGCCCTAAAAGCTAAAGCAAATTCTCCAACGGTTCTTCTATGTTTTCACTCTAAAAGCTCAATAAGAATATTCCACTTTATGAAAGTAATTTTTTTGTCATAAGAAGTTTGATTTATAATTTTTTTGGCCAAAAACTGTTATTAATATTAAGACTTGAGGTTTAACTTCGTCTTAAAATATTAAGCTTATTAAAAGATGTAGTCACAACTCTTATTTGTTGATAATTACTCGACGTGAGATTTATCTTTTAACATGTCTCCAGAAGATGATAGGCTTATTTTTCTGTTTTAATCGAATCAAATTGTTCATTAAAGCTTAATGAAATTTGATACTATAATAAAACTTAGTGTTCCATATTAAAAAATCAACCTTATTATACTTATATGCTGATAATTATTTGATTTATCTCTTAACGACGAAGATACTTTTCTTATTATTAAAAATGAAATTTTTTATTGATCATAAGACTGTGCGCATGCACGCCAGCTATTTTTGACAGATGAATCTTGACTTCATTGTTAAGGATATCCATGTTCGTAATCAGAATGATTATTCTGATAGGAGTCAAATAGACATTTAATTATTATGCTTCACAACCATTTCAACTTTTAAGCCGAAGTCAGTATTTGTAAAATAGACCTATCTACAAAAAATGGAAAGTTAGTTACATTTTAAATAAGTATTTATCGTGCACGGCATTTGACATTCACAGATCCATCTTTTAACATAGCCTATAGTTATATAAATACAATCATGCTTTAAGTACAAAAAAATTGACTGAAAATGTTTATGGACAACACTTGGCATGCATTCATTGGAAGATGTAAAAAATAAAAACAACATAAGAATCATATTTCGCCACGTCATCGTCGATAAAAAATCTGTCAAAAGCTTTATGTACTTGGGGTTTTTTCCATATAAATACCTGTTTATTTTTTTTCCATTGGCACATGCAACGTACCAACTTAACACCAAAACAACTGCACCAACATCCTCCACCCTCCACCTCTCAACAACAATATGGAATACATGGGAACCACCGCTGCCGCTGCCGCCACTACAACTTCCGCTCCTCCACCACAAGTCATAGTTAGTCCTTGTGCTGCATGCAAAATCCTACGGCGAAGATGTATTGAGAAATGTGTATTAGCACCTTATTTTCCGCCGAGTGAACCAGTGAAGTTCGCCATGGCTCATAAAGTATTTGGGGCTAGTAACATCACCAAGTTATTGCAGGTTATAATTAGTTAATGCACACTGAAAATACATGAAATCTTGTTTAATTTGTTTGAAATTTTCACTTTCTCTCTGCAGAAAATAAATTGTGTCAATAAAAAGGGAAGTTTGGTCATATAAGTAATTCTAAAGAAGATAATTCAAGAAAAGAAATAGAAGCGATGAGAAAATTAAAGTAAAACTCATTGAGAAAGATAGAGAGAGGATGCATGGAATCAAAAGAAAATTCATCTTGGATTTCTCCCAAAATTCTCGACCAAACCCAGTTTTTCTCTCAGACCCCCAGATTAAAGCCTCAATTAATACCAAAAAAACTTGTCCAAATATTTACAATTACGTACAAGACTGCAAATACTTCTTCACTTGTGAATTTTTTGTCTAGTATGAAAGTGAGTAACCCTAGACCAGAGCCAGGAGACGATGAGCATACATATGTATGTGCATGAGATTCTTTTTATGTTTTCTTCTTCTTCTTTTTCCTTTTCGTTTCCCTTTTTGTGGTATTTTATTTTCACTTTTGAATAATTTAATATCGTTTGTGTTTGAATTACTTAAGTAGCTTTATAGTGTTAATTTGGTCATCCTGCATAGGAATTAATTATAAAAATAACATCTCATTATTTTTTAATTATGTTTTGAACTTAAACTAAACCATCTCATTAAAAGTTTCAATTGTTGGAGATATATATGCCACATCGTCTTCAACAATTCTCCCAACATACAGGGTTGAATTCTTTAAATGTCTTGAATTAACCTCTAAGTGATCTCATATATGTGGTCATAGACAAGTACAGAGCAAGTTTGGCTAAAACTAAAAAAATTAAAGTTACTGTTAAGTAATTTTTCATCTCAGACATGTTTGGATAACAATTTTTTTTTTTTTTTTTTTAAGTAAATATAGTTGCATTTTTCGACAGAAGCTCCTACTTTACATTCAAAATAATTTATTTGCTTATTTCTAACTTGCGCTGAATTTTTTTTACGTTTTACTTATAAGTAAATTAACTTAAAAGGAAACCTTTCAAGCTTAGCCAGCTATGCCGGTGGTAACACAAATATATAATTCATATTTCAGGGA
This sequence comes from Fraxinus anomala, assembly GCA_903798345.1. Lineage (NCBI taxonomy): Eukaryota > Viridiplantae > Streptophyta > Magnoliopsida > Lamiales > Oleaceae > Fraxinus > Fraxinus anomala. The sequence continues at coordinate 3,694 of CAIGRN010142282.1, forward strand.
GTTCCTGAAAATCAAAGAGCCGATGCTGTTGACAGCATGGTTTATGAAGCCAATGCAAGATTGAGAGATCCAGTTTACGGCTGTGCCGGCGCCATTTGTCAACTTCAGAAGCAAGTTATCGAGCTCCAAACAGAGTTGGCAAAGGCTCATGCACAAATCTTGAATATGAAATCCTATGAAATTACCAATTCTGCAGAATTCATTCCAGGAGAAATGTTGCAGTATCAAGAAACCCTAACCCCACAGCAGCCATATGATAATTTAAGCAGCAGCTTCTTTGATGACGACTACCAGAGCGTGGCTAATTGGGAAACCCGCTGGAACTGAACATACGATGATAATACTAAATCGGAATATTTTTATGTACTTGTACCGAAATATCGTTGTTTTCTAATTCAAAAATAGAATATAATTTAATTAGAGTATGTTTGGGTAGGCTTATAAGATGGTAGATTATAAGTTCAAATTCAACCCAAACATGCTGATTATGCTGTGGGGTGGCTTGTATTTCAGCCAAAATCAAAATAAATATACTTGTAAGGTTGGCCCATGTAACTTATCTAACTTATCAGAAGAGTTCATCAAGTGACGTGAGTTACCAATTTATCTTCTACTTTGTCAACATTTACGACATGACCAAAGGAAAAATCAATACCGTTGAAACTCAAATTTCCCCCTTCATTACATAAGAACACTCTACTAATAACATATGAATTTTACACAGCCAAAAGCTACCTGCCATCTTATTGCACTGATGCGACATAATAATCCAAGCATATGAATTTTTTAATAGTACTAATTTTACTAATAACATAGCTCATTTTACTAATCCAAGAAAGTCACTTCTTCATGTGCATACGTAGCTCATTTTTCATCATATATTTTACATGAGTACAGTTTTCATAAATGAGAGCTCGAGATGTCCAAAAACTTGTTCATTTGTTTTCGCAAGTGTACGAATTGTGACAAGTAATAAAATTGATTTTTTACTTTAAGCATCATCTCACGAAGATTAATATTTACTATCAACTTTTATTCAAATTCTAGTTTCAATTATGTATTAACCAATTAATAAATCAAATGTTTATGTTTTAACTAAATTATACTAACCTAATTTGTTAAGACTTACGGAATTAAGTTGTTAGGTATTTTGATTTCACCTAGGTCAATTTCACATTCATATAATCCAAATTCATTCAATCTCCTTTTTCATATGTATTAATAATCAAATTAACCTATTGTAACTAGTGATATCTCTTAAGCAACATCATTCCTATTGATACCTCTGAATTTACTATATCTTTATTCACACATATATAAACGCATTCAATTTTAGGAATTCAATCATGATTGTATAATCTATAATTATCTCCCGATCTTTTATAACACTTATGTTATTTATTGCACGAGCTAAAATCATATATTACCTCTCGATTTCAATACTATCTCTAAATTAATCAATTGATGATCAAGCAATTGAAGCATTAAACACACAATATATAATAAAAAGATATTAAAGTGGCACGAAATCTTTGAAATTAAATAAACGTCAAACTTAAGCTACAATGTTAATCCTAACAACACATTATTTAGCCAATCATAATTGAGAAATAAATAATAAAAAGTTAAAAAACATCACCGACTTCAATACAAAGAATAAAGAAAAAATTCCTAGCGATTGTTGTTACTTGGCATCCAATTTCCAACAATAGATCATCAATCTCTTCTTCAAAACTTGAATATCTTCTGATCATTGTGTTGAAACCTTCAAATCACAAATTAAGATATAAATCTTGAGGATTCAATGCATTTTGATGTATAATTATGCCTCAAGATTGTATATCTAGGCTCTCCTAATTTTAGAATGAAAGATTCCTATTTGTAGACCTAATTTAGGTCTAAAATTAAGTTATAAGAAGATTGGGAACCATAATCTTAGTCCAAGTAGGGTATCTCAAAGTGCTGCAATTTAATATTTTCTTGTGCACTTTGGTCTCTATTTCCTCTTTTAATTCATATAGAGTCCTTACATATGCAATCGAGGTCCTTCAACTTTCAAATGTAACTCTTTAATCCCCCAACTTTCAGAATACGTCCAACTTGATCGTTTGTTATTAATTATTGCTCATTTTCATCCGTTCTCATCCAATATTGAGTTTTCTCCTAAAATAATAAAAAACACACACAAAAAAAAAAATACAAAATTAAATATCCAATTCATAAAAGTATTCCCAAAAGTCAAATTTTGACGGGCCAAGATAAGTTTAATATTTACACTTATCAAACATTCACAAACTTAAACGCTCGTTCATTTTCAAATAAAGCAAAATAGAAACTTAACTAGACCCTAAACAAATACACTCAACTCGATATATGTAATTCAATGTTTCCTCAAAATGAATATCTAAATCATAAAAATTTAAACAAGTTGATGAAACACAAGAATCAAAAATAACTTTAGAACACATCATATCGTATATCCAACATTTGAGTGTGTGTGTGTTTTAAACATTCTCAATTCCACCGATACTAGTCGAATCAAATTATGTATTCAACCTCCAAAGTTTCTTTTCCCAAACAAAAACAGTTCGCAAGTATGTGAATATAATCTCTCTTTACTTAATGCTCTCTTGGTTTTTCAATTTCTTTTCATAAGCCGAACTATAAGTATTATTGATCTTATTAAATTCAACCATTCTCCAATTGTAGCACTTGAATATAGTTGTTTTGCTACTACCTCAACATACTTTGTTGTGTTTGCTTTGCTTTTTTTTGGTCACTTCTTCTGTTTTTGGGGTCTTTCTGATTTTCGAAGGTAGTTTTTCAGCTCGAATATCGAATTTTGTTTCGTGAGTACCATCCGAGAACATTTTTCGATTCATCACATTTTTTATGATGTTGTCGAACTTTTGAGGTCAAATTTTGTCGTTTAGAGCTTCATTTTAACATTTTCTGTTTTGAATCAGTTTAAGGGTATTTTTATCATTTTTACAATATTTTAGTTTTATTCCATGTTTGTTTAATAGTTTTTAGTTTATTTGGAATTGTTTATAGAATTAGAATTTCACTTTGGTTAGTAATTGTTTTGAGTCTATAAATACTCGTTAATGTTGTAAAAATAACTCATTCGATTCTTGATTAATAAAATATTTTAATTTTCTCATTTATTGTTGGATTCCAAATTGTTATCATTTTTGTTCGAGCGAAATTCGAGCAAACACTCATTCGTGTGTTACGAACAAGATACTTTTATTATTATTTATGTATCCGTCCTGTATCAGGTGGTATTAGAGCCTGTTTTCCCATTTCTATAATTTTTATTCATAAGCATAGGTGACGTACCAGTTACTAGGGCATATTTGGAGGCAACAAATCGACAGGTTGACGATCTTACTACTAAGATTGAAGAGATTCGTCAATTATTATTACCAATTGTTGGTAACAATAAACAAAATCATCAACCTAGCAATAAGGAAATCAACCATCAACGGATCACGGATCCTGTAGTTCAAATAGAAAATAATAGGAGACTTGCAGTAGAAGAAAGTAAATCAGATGTCAAAGATAGGGAAGAGAAAGAGGAAGAATATATCAATGAAGCTTGTGGAGAAGAACAAAGAGATTTTATATGTATTGTGAAGAAAATCTTATGCTCAACCAAGCAGAAAGATTTAACTCGGCGTGCAAAGGTCTTTTAGGCCAATGATGATGTTCGCAGTCAGATCATAGATGGTTGCATTTGTGAAAATCTGATCATGAAGAAGCTAGTGCATCATCTGAAGTTGTCAAACGAATTACATCCAGATTCTTGTCAAATTGGATGGATTAAGAACCTATTCATGTTACTCAAAGTTATTTTAAACGGGTTTTTAAAATGATTCTAGATGAGGTGATTAGTTAATAATGAATTATATGCGGTCTTAAAAGATTCCAAGGGTTTTAATTTACACAATTAATTTAAAAGTTATTCATAAGTGCAATCAAGAATGAATTCGTGCTCAATTTGTTCAAAAGTCAAATATTAAATAGTGAAATTCAAGTAAATAGTGAATTTCAAGTAATACTGAAAATTCAATAGTTCATACGAAGCGATTCAAATTTTGATTATAGATATACACAATATTATTATTGGATATGTATTATATTATTCAAGTTAAGTCACACAAAAGAATGCATAATTAAAGCTTTTTTTTTTTTTAATTTTAATGATTTTTTCTAAAAGAAATTATTTTTCTACCCAAAAATAAATCTAGATTAAACACAAACAAACCAATCATGCAAATAAAATTGTCTTTTAACAATTTACATTGTAGAGAAGGTAAACATTTATTTATCTGAATTTTATATTCAAGTTGCTCCTTCATTTGACTGATGCTAAATTTAGATTTTCAATAAATGGTACAATTTTCATAAAATAATGAAACGTGAGTCCAAGAATTTTGCTGGACCGCCTAGTTATCTTAAGGTTGGCTTATTTTACTTGGATTGAGAATATCAATGATCATTGTACTTTTATTAATGTTATTTATAAACAGTAATGAAACTATATTTTTTTTGAATAGTCATTCAATGTTGCTTTTCATCCATTTGAAAATTGACGCTTTTAACGAAGTCATGGCTAAAAAAAACTTTTAAATTTTTCGTACAGTAATTAGGAGTTATGATGAAAAATAACATTAAAATTACAAGACGACTGGAACACAACTTTGAATGTTTTAGCGATTATTTGAAAATTTTTAAAGGTTTAAAGTACAACAATCAATGGAGTTTTCTGCCCAAATTTTACAGACATGTTTAGAATGATAGTCTAAACACGACTGTTTATAACAACTCATTAGCTTTATAATTTTATAATAATGTACATATTTTCTTTATCTTGTTAAATCATTTTCAATTCAACTTGTCCAACATAAAATACATAGATAAATTACTACTTTTAAGAAAATTATTGAACAAGCCATTGAACTTATATCATTACAAGAGTAATTTTTTTTAACCGATAAAACAGCCTTGTAGCAAAAATGGGAGAGAAAAAATTGCAATGCAAAGATTGGGACTTTTACCAGAAGTGGAAATAGAGGTGTAAACACGTCTTTGAGTTTTTATGGACAATCCTAACCAATTGGTATCTAAAATGTTTTTTATTTTTCATTTTTTTTAAAAAGTAAACCCAATGATGAATTTATAACGAAGTTTTAAATTTTGTTACTTAGAAATTATTAATAAAACCAAAATTTAAATTGACATCCCATCAAATTTGCAATTAACACACAAAATCATTCAATCAATAATTGGAAATTAAATGAATTAAATTGTATAAAACCATAACAAAATTCCATACGGTTTGATAAGCTGAATTAGATAGAACTAACGTAACATTGCTAGTGTTAAATATCATTATTCTAAAACTAAACATATAAAAACAATGGTCTATAAACCTCAAAAATAACAAATTCCCCTAACATCTCCCAATCATTGTTTTTATGCAAATGGTTTGCCACTTCGAAATGGGGATTGACCTGTTTGATCAGGTCGCGGGAGTTGAGGGGGAAGCGCCCTTCGTGGGGGCTCGAGGGCGAAAGGGAATTCTGATTTCCATGTATTTGTTGAAGTTATGTATGTTGGAAGTTAACCGTTTTTTCTCCAACAGACATACCCATTCATTTCGCGCTACACAAAGCATGTCTCCGCACAGTGCGGAGACATGGATCTCCACGTCTGTGCAACGCGGAGACAGTTCTCTCCGCACAGTGCGAAGACCCGCCTTGCGTCGTGGTCTCGATCCCACTGCCCTCAAAACTATACATGTAGTAATATATTATCTCAATGATTTCAAAGATGGATTGGAATGTGCAGTGTGTCTTTCTGAGGTGTCACAAGGGAAAAAATCAGGTTTTTTGCCAAAATGCAAGCATGGGTTTCATATGGACTGCATTGATATGTTGTTTCAATCTCATTCATGTTGTCCGCTTTGTCGAGACCTTATTAGGAATGAAAATGAATCCTCATCGAATCCTAGTAGTCCTGAAGAGACTATAATTCACATCCCAATTGAAGAAAATTTAGGCCAGCCACCAAATTTTTCCACCGATGTGTTGTTCTGGGGTAACGAGACTCAAATTAGTACATTTGGACCTAATTTAGAGGATAGTCATCAAGGCATTGCAACTGTTGCTCCGTTTCAACCCACTAGCTCGTCATCATTGGCATCGACAAGTAATAGGCCAGACAAAATTCTTGGGATTGACATTCCAAGATAGGTTAACGAAGAGGAAGATAAAAAATCACATATCTCTTCACGTTTGAGGTCGTTGAAAAGGCTTCTGAGTGGTAATATAAAGTTCAACCCTTGGAGTCCTAGAAATGTGGATATGGTACAAGAAAGTCGTAGTTAGAGTTGATATCCCCATCCAATGTCTTGTATGTAATTATGCACAAATTTTTCAGTAGGAGAGTGATGCTGTAGTCGAAGGTCATCAAGTTCAAAGGTCGTGATAGCTAAGGATGTCAATATCTCCCCACTTCACATATTTATTTGTTTTATGTTTTTTTGTTCTTGGTAAAGATGAAACATATACATCTTAGAAAACATATGGTTTTGTATACATCTAGTTGGTTTCTTTGTTTGAGGGCTTTGTTTTTCTGTATAGGTTTAGTTTGTATTCAAAGAAGCATGAATATAATTAAGCTTAGAATTAACTACCAATAGTAAATGGTTGCTTCCGTTTTTTCTTACCCCTTTATTCTCAGAGACATAAGAAGGGTCAACAATTATGGGTACTAGAAAGTCCATATTACTCTTTTGTTTTAAAGCTTCATGAATGGACAGTGGATGATGTATATGGATAAGATAGGGATAAAAAAAGGTTCATAAATAAACAGTAAATGATAGATTGCCTCTTTTAAGATAGCAGGGATGTGAGTCCATTCACAACCAAGGTATGAAAATCTTTAACCCTAGTCAGATCTCCTTATCTTTGTCTCTTGCACTCATTCATCTCTCGTCCGGTCATTGACTTGACCATCGAAGAACAAACGATCGTCGAATTTTTTTCTCGATTGACGGCCTTTGCCTTCTAACGGAATGTTTCAGTGTGCAGGTGAATCTACGTGGAGGGGAGATGTCCAGAATTCTGTTAATGCATTTTTTTAGGTCAACAATATATATGAGTGGGACGAGCCCATAGACGAGGATAAGAGACCCGTTTTCAATACTAACTCACCGAAGCAAAAAAATAAAATGTAGATTAGAAGTACAAGTGAATTTAGTCAGCACATTCTGTATAAACACGACCTATGTTCTGGGTTTAATTAGTGTGCCGTCGATCCCTTCTATGCATTTTATAAAGAATAATGATATTCATGACATGTGCATTTATAGAAAGACCCTGCTAAATGAGGGGGACCACGTAGACCTTGTTCAAACAGGGGTCGCCTTTCAAACAACTTAATCCTTTATAGAAATACTCTTTTTTAAAATCAAAATTAATAATCTTGTACGAACACAGTTCAGGATGATTATAATTGTCTGTATGGATGTGGTGTCATATTAATTGGTGGATACAGTCATCGGGTGGTGACGGTGGTGGCAATTGTAATGGTGGTCGACGGTGGACATGATTGCGATGCAGGTAAAGAATTATTGATATTTCAATATGCAATTCACTTTTGTTAATATTGACGTTTAAATTTTCTAGTAGGAACATATTTTTAGTTTTCGAGTGACTCGACTGTCGACACTATAATAGAAATAGCATTTTTTTAAAGATGTTTCAAATAAAAGCAAATAGAGCATGATTAGGTTTAATAACTAGATAAGGAGCATGAAGCGTCGTTATTAAACTGATCTCCGCACTCTCTCTCTAGATGGGATAAGTTTTTATGTTTGTTTTATTATATAATTTTAAATTTTTTCATTAATAAAACACTCGGTCCAAAGCGGATATGATAATCCCACTTTTATGATTACATTGCTTTAAATTAATAATAGAATTCTGGAATTGTTGTAAAATTGTAGTTAATAACTCTAAATATAAATGTAGTTGAAGTTTCATTTATCTGAATGCAATTATTGTTAACCTTTTCAGAATATACAAGTATATAACGTGTTTTTCTTTATTAAATATTTTTATCTCAAAAGTTTTAGTATCATCTGTGAGAAATGAGGACAGGTTCACAAGTAACCAAAATTCGAGTCTCTCATTGTTGTGGATCATCAAATCAGAAAATTCGAGTTGACTTTACAACTCTTCGACGTATAGTCGTATAGAGTAGGTAAAATTCGGCTTGCCTTGCACATTTTGCAACCCAAGCTTCCTTGATTAATTTTGTTCCTCACTAAACTTTCTTCCTTTATTTCTTTAGTTTTTATCATTAAATTTTGAATAATGACATAAATTTCCATATAAACCAATATAATTTGGCCTCAAATGGCAAATCAACTTAATTATTGAAGAATTATTACGGAAACAATGACAAACTTTGTTACTATTTTTCAATTTGCATAAAAATAATGGACTATAAATCCAATTGAATATATTAACAGAACGCATGATGCACAATATTCAATAAGAGGCATATTCAGTACTATTTAATTGTATTCTATTATCTTTACCAAATATGTCACATGGAGCATGTTTTAACTGTGCTTAGAAATTAATTTTCTAAAATGTAATTTAAAACTAACCCTTTTAAAAAGTAAGTTTTTGTTAATTAACAAAGCACTAAAATAATTATTTAAAAAAAATAAGTAATTTAAAATAAATTTAACTTATTATTAAGGGCTTGTTTTAGTCTCATTTTTGCATAAAGTGCATTTTGAAATAGTTGATTGATGGAGAATGTGGTTAAAAATGAAGGAAAAATTTTCAAATTGTGCATTATATTATTTTATTGAAGAATGTGTGGTTGAAAAGAAGAAATACGTAAATGTATTCTGAAAAAAATATGGATCAAACAGGGTCTAAGTACGACAAAAGATACTAGTACAAAATAATTAGGATTTACATTGATATGCACAAACACAAAAAGATTGTGGCTTCCTAGTGTCGCAATTGATGCTAAGTAGACCTTGATGATGTTTATAACATGGCCCTGTGCACCCTATGAGACTATGTTCTTGTTCGCCGCATGGACTAGGAAATGAATAGTAACAAACATCCTGTGCATTCACCAACCCATCTCCTCTTCTCTCACCTAGACATCCACATATGAAAACACAATAAATTTAATTCGGTTTCACTCAAGTTATATATATATAAGTAAACCAATAATATACTTTTGGTACTTTTTAAATTTTAGTAGAAGGTTCTTCACATTCAACCAATCTAGTCGACTCGTAATACTAGCGTATGAACGACTTTGGTTAGTCTTAAAAACTTTAATTGAAGACAACTTTCATATCATTTGGGACACTTCTTAAATCACTCGTCTTTTCCATTGACTGATGAAGTGAAGTCATAAATCAAAGTTATGTGTGTTAATACTCGAGATCAGCATGTTAATACTCATTCACATACAAACATAATTAAGGAGTATATATGAACCTCATGAGAAAGGCTAGAACAATGAAACTAACAATGTGGAAAGTTTCCACATCTTCAATATAAAAGTACTCACAACAATGTCTTAATCCTCTAGAGTTGTTGTCACTTATACATATAAATTCAAGATTAGCATAGTACGCCTCATTTACGTGCAAACGTAATTAAATAATACAAATCTGATACGAAAAATGTGAGAACAATGAACAAAAACAAAATGTTGAGACTTTTGACATCTTCAATTTAAAGTACTCACAATGACAAGGTAGATTTTAATCCTTTTAGGTCATTGTCATATTTATATTTGAAATAATGTTAGTTGGCACATTTATACTTAATACTAATTTAGGTGATAGTGGTGATTCACTTTTAATTGTCCAATAAATGAATTAATGAATTTCTTTTTTTTTTAAACACAATATTAATTAAACTTCTAAATATATAAAATTACAATTAGATTTTCTATGAAATTTCTAAAATTTCCATTAAATTTTCTTATTTACAGTAATCATTAATTATTTAATTTCTATGTAGGCATGGATAAAATATGCCTTGAGACTCGAAGCATAAATTTCTTAATTTTCATGCGTATATATTATTATTACTATTATTATTATTATTATTATTATTATTATTATTATTATTATTATTATTATTATTATTATTATTATTTTTACCTAGCCTTCTTTAGAGAAAGTCCTTTATATACAATGTCGATATCGGTTAATTCAGTTAAATTGAAATAACACTTCATAAGTATAAATTCAATTGTAAATTAAAGGAAAGAAATAAGAGTTAAGAAAAGTTTATCTCTGGAGGTCCTCAATTATACTAGTCCATCTTCTTGCCGGCAATAACTCCTCAATATAAAACTCTTTTAATTTCAAGGGAGCAGGTTCTCCTACAATTCTGTAGGGTTGTAAATGGGGCGAATGAACCACTTGACTCGCATACCTCCAAGCACTGTTTGCTTATTTAAAGTGTGACTCAAATTGTCCAAGACTTGTCCATATTTTTTAATAAAATTATATATTTAACTCATTATGATGAGCCGTCACGTGAGCCTACGAGTTTGCAAGCCAATTTGTATTTATAGCACAAGGCTTTACTACTCAAACTGCATTATATACTCATCACCAATATATCGTGAGATTCATCATGATAAGAGCTTTTGCTCATGGAGCTATATTTTCATTAGAGATTACAATTCGGAGCAGAATGAAGATAATGTATTGGCAAGAATGTTAGACCATAAAGAAGTTATCATATCTCATTTAAGTTGGGCCAGTTACGCTTTTATTCCGCCTCCGCTTCATGTCTAAAATTTTGTTGTTCAGCTAGCTAGTGAGACAAGCTGCTCGACCCCACTTAATACCCTGCATTTATATGAAAATAAAGAATAAAAAATAGAATTACTCCTCCATCCACGTATAATCACGAGAATGTAACTTCAGATATTTGGTTTAGATATATATTAACTTCAATAAAGTTATTGAACTTCGTGTATGTATGTTATAGCTAATTGAGCTTTATTTTAGGCAAATTTGTTTTGCATTAGCCAATTTGATAGTCTAAAACATAAAATTAAAATAAATAACTAAAGAGATAAAATGAAACAAACTAAACTTTAGTTAAACAATACTGTCTAGGTATAAATTATTTTATAAATTGTCAAACTTTATTTCCAATTATATATTTCAATAGATTCACAAGT
>CAIGRN010142307.1:0-16448 GCA_903798345.1 Fraxinus anomala
GTAGCACTACAACACACAAGAAACGGCGAACCAGAACTTGGTTTACGAACTCCAGTATGCAAAGTGAGAAAACCAGAATTTATGCAACAAGAATGAAAGAATTTGGTTGAGAAATGAGAGAAAATAAATGCTATATGATTGCATATCATTGGTGTAAATATTGAGACATCCAATGGTTCCTATATATAGAAGATGAGGGGTTGTGAATGAAATGTCGCACCCCAAGTTCAGCAACTCTTGCCAAAGGTCGCACCATTGACTTGTCACTAGTCTGTCGCCATCACCTCGCTCGAATGATAAAAACATTGAGTTTTTCGCTAGCCTGTCGCTCGAGTGAGAGCAACAACCTTAGTCAATTTTCAGACAACTTCCTCTATTTTCTTCCCAACTTTGGACCGTAATTTCTCATTCATCGAAAATTGGTTTTAAGATTCCAAATATACCACGACGAGTCGAACAAGTTGGTTTATTTACTTTTGTAATTTGACCATCGGATCAAGTCCGAATATTTGATCGAAATTGACACAAAAGTCATTTTTTTCCAAGTTTTGGTTTTATATTGTAATTTGACCATCGAATCAAGTTCGAATTTTTGGTCGAAGTTGACACGAAAGTCACTTTTTCCAAGTTTTGGTTTTATCACTTAACCAATTTTCAATCTTTCAAACCAATTTCCAACACTATTTTCCCTAAATAATGATTGTCAAACATGGCGTATATATATATATATATATATATATATATATATAATTTCTTGTGCATATAATTTTATGCATATAATTTCTTGTGTTCGATGAAAATTATGTCAAAGTATTAGGTTAGATCATATTGCTAGATATTATTTGGAGATTGAAATTGTTCCATAGACATATAATTTCTTGTGCATATAATTTTATGCATATAATTTCTTGTGTTCGATGAAAATTATGTCAAGTATTAGGTTAGATCATATTGCTAGATATTATTTGGAGATTGAAATTGTTCCATAGACCATCTCATCAAATGTCCAATTCGTTGAAAATTAAACAAATAATTAACTGAAAAATCACAAAAATCATAACTTCGTACGGAAATTTTGAAAAGAAAAATTGATTGATGGCCTTATACGTCGGTTAAGTTGAAATCTAATTAACCAATATCATATCTATTTGTACTATGTGTAAAAGTAGTCATATCTATGACATGTTTAATAAGTTGAATTATTGAATAACATGAAAGAAATTAAAATGTTATCAATTTTACTGTCAAGTACAATTTAATATCTAATATTCACTTATTGTTTCTTATTAGTTAGAACAATCGATTCAAATTTTGTAATGACCAGTAATGACATATTGATTGAATCAATTACCAAGGACCCGATGTTTTGTTAAGATGAACGATGATGTCAGTCTAAAAACTAAGATTCAACACAAAATTAAGTTGGTTTGATGAATTTGAGCGCTTTTTTTTTGGTTGCAAATTTAATTTTTTTTTTCTCCTTTCTTTAAAGTAAGTTGCGAAATAACTAGAACGCTATATTATGAGCACAATACAAATAAATCTTTTATCTATAATGTTTCGTGTTTGACAGAGTTATATTAGATTGTACTCTTGTAAATTCCTGTGACTTTTATTCTTTAAAACATTTTGAGTTAAATATTGGTGTGTGTTTGATTTTAGACTTTGTAACACTATGTTTAAAGTGGTTTTAAGAATTTAAACTTAGGTTTTTGCAAATTTAGTATTTGTTTTTAATTTTATCTAAAGGAAAAATGATTTGAATTGTACATTATGAGCCCATGATATGAAAACACTTCATCATTCTCGTTATATGTCAAAGCACTTAAAAAATAAATAAACAATTCATTGAAAAATCACAATAGTTGTACTTACCTAGAAATAAAGGGGAATTGATTGATGGGCAATATACATTGGTTATCTTGACATTCACCTAATGTAATATTTATAAAAGAAATTAGTTAGAGAGAAAATTAGACCGAGTACCTCTTTTTCTTTAAAAAGTTAAAATGTAACTTATTTTTTAATTATTTAATTTTTACCCACATCTAAATAACACTTTAAAATTAATTCTTTATTGTGTAAACATTTTAAAAACAATTATTTACCATTCAAACACAAAACCAGGAAACGTCTCTATACTTTCGATCTCTAATACCATGGACCACCATTTTCATTGCCGTCGCCACCATCATTCTCACTTTGTCGCAACAGCTGCCACCTCTCCTATAAATCCCACCATAACCAGCACAACCCAATATTCTTCTTCTACTTATTTGTCCCAAATCGCCGCTACCATCCCTACCACCATCATTTGCACCGGATCTTCTTATGAGTTGAAACAAGTTGATTGCACCACCGTGCACGAATATCTAGGGATGAAAGATTATGCCCATATTTAGCACACATTTTTTCAAAATATATTTTTTCAAAACTTATTTTCAACCATACATTTTCAATAAAATAATATTTTCCATCACATCAACAACTTTTCTTTACTTTTTAATCACATATTTCTCATCAACATTATTTCTTCAATAATATCCATCAAACACCTCCTATGTAGCGAAGATATGCACAACTTTTGTACCTATTTTAGACCCACGGGCAATTCCATTGCCTATAGTAGATGTAAAATTTAATATTCGATCTGGAATTTCTAATTTAATTTTTATGGAAATGGTTCGCGAATCAGTTGTAGTTCGTAAATCAGTGTCTGTCCAAACTTGAATATGACCATAATTGAAGGAATTTTGCAGTAATGGTGTCTGCTGGCGTTGATGTGAAGTAGTTTCATCCGAGTAGAATAATGTGTTACGCATCTTGGTAACATGGGTAGAATCAGTATTAAATGTTAATATTTAATAAAAAGTAACGTAGAACAATAAATATTTTACCTATAATATTATTTTATAATAAAAACTAAATATTTTACCTTTTTACAAGTAACACAGTAACACATGTTACCCAACATATAATTCGGAAAAAAAGTTGATTTCTAATGAAAAGTTAAAATGTTGATTTTAAATGAAAATTAGGCATATTTAAAAAGTTATAAAGGAGATATATGTAAAATATTAATTTTTTTGAAAAAAGATATTTTTAAAAATTTGTAAAACAAGGCATTTTAACGTTTTTTGAACCAAAAGTAGGATATCTATGTAATTATCCCATAGTTATATTTATTGAGAAATGATCTAATTTCGATACTCATTTTATGCTAAGCACCAATATCGTGATATATCAATTCATTGGTGGATAAATTTAAATTAAATTTGTTATTCACCAATCAAATGATGTGTCAATGTCACAGACGTTTAGGAGATCGGTTCTCTGTATCTATTTATACCATGCACATAAGCAACTAAAATTATGGCATGTATTTTTTTTGGTGGATTTGATGTTTAGTACAGTATTAGGAAAGCAAGATACATTATAATCTTAATGTCGAGTATATCTAATATTAAATACTAAACATTAACATTCCACTTATTGTTTCATGTTAGTTAGGATAGTCACTTAAATTTCATTAACAATGAGGATCGTTAGGAAAGTCATCGACTCCAACTATACAATACTTATTGTTGCACCTATAAATTACGTGACATGCATGTGATGGAGGAGGTCCCATATATACCGACGTGACATCGATTATTTAATTAATAATAGTATCTTGGAATTTGATTGACCTATTTAATCAAGCAACATCATATTGGGCTTGGAGCTCGGCCCATCACATCCACTCGGCCCATTTATTTCTTATATATATATATATATATATGTTTGTGTGTGTGTGTGAGTTCATAATAAGATATGATTTCTAACCCTAGTCAAATCCTAATTCCCGTCTCTTGCACTCATATTTCTTTTGTCCGACCATTTACTTGATCGTCAGAGTGCAAACAGCCCCCACTCTTTTCTCAACTGGCGGCATTTGCCTTCAAATGTAGTGTTTAGTGTGCGTGATACCCAGATGGAGGGAAAGTGACTGAGATTCTGTTGATGCATTTTTTAAGGTCAACAATTTACACTAAATTAATTTATCGAAATGAGTGATACCCACTACAGGAATAAGCTTTTTCACCTTTTTTTCCCCCTCCCCCAATCAAGTATAGAAAAGTTTATATATACATCTTATATCCTTAATTGGTCCATTGATCATGGGACAATGAATATATATGCTATGATTGGACATTGGGGAATTCTAGTCACTACCTTTAATGATTTTGTAAAATTCCCCTCTCTCTCTTTATCCAAAGTTCTAAAGTTTTTTTATTACCACTTGTCACAATATCCAATTGTTTTTTATCCAAAAGAACGGCCACAATTAGAAGGGCCCAATTGTAGAAAAAGAAAATTTAATGGCCATTGGCTTTCCACACTGAATATGATAGAGAACTAATGCTATAAAGAGATTTTATTTGGAGGGCCCAACACAATCACTTCTATGTTTAGAAATTTAAAATCTTTCAGACATTGTCACCGAAAATGTCCACCACTGGCCTAAAGTCAATAAACTTTGATATAGATGCTTTTCAAGTGCATAGGTATTGGACATTCCTTTTTCCTCCTTCGAATCAAAGGCATGGACATAGAGTTCGTTTTAACTTCATAAGATTATTTATTTCCAATAAAAGATGTACTAAAGACAAAATTTGCTGAAAACTAAGAAAGGATCGATCCAAAAGGGAGACATATACATGATAACGTGCCATAGTAGGACTTCATCTTTGTTGTTTTGAATGGATTCGATTTGGTAATACCCAAAATCAATGAAGAGATATTATACCTTTGACAATCCTCTCTTCCTTAATTCATTTTTTATTCTTTTTGTAAAAGAAATTCTATAGTCAAATAACACATATTTTTACCTTTAACACATCGTTACTCTTAACTTTTGTCCTTTGATTGCAATAAATAATCAACTTGTCCACTAGGTAGAAATTGATATAAACAAGAAATAATTTATGTTTTTGAGTCAAGGTTTCTCGTATTTTAGAAAAACATTAAGATATTATGCTGGTTGGTAATTTGGCATGACTAAAGTAAAGGTGGGCTTGAATGTAACACCAAATATTATTTCATAAACTTGTAGACACTGCCAAAGCCACTAGAATCAAAAGAAACATTCTTCATTCTTGTGATTTTTCGCACCTAAATTCACTTGTTACGATCGAAGAAATTGTCGTAGATTTGCAATATGAATCGAGCAAAAACAAAACCAAAGAACACAAGTATCACTACACGACGGCTAAAATTCATGTGCTTAACTCGTACATAAAATCTTTACTTTTTGAATACAAAATAAATCAAATAGAGGGCTCAAATTTATTTCTTTCTTGAAATAAACAGTCTGGTAAATATTTATGTAATGCTTATGTATTCACAAACCTGCAATTCTTCCTAACTTCTCCATTGACACGTGTTTCTGGGTTTGTTATATTTCCCAGTTTAACCATGGATTTGGAGAACTGCTCGAAGAAAGCAATCGCGTTTTCTGCATATTTTTCGACGAGTTTCTTTGTTTGAACGGCTAAAACACTGGAATATAGTTCTTGATCTGAATTTATCAGTCCCTCTCCTCTTAGCAGAACTTGATAGTAGGAATTGTCGAAAAGATTCAGCGTGACATGGTCCATTGCTGATTCATTTTGGTCTGATTTTCTATCAGCTGAACAAACAGATTTTAAACTGCTTAGGTAATTCTGTGAAGCTGGATTCATCCCTGAAGTTGCTGTGAAATCTCCATATATTCTTTCTCTGAAATTCACACACCGAGCCATTCCAATTGTATGCGAACCTGCAAAAAAATCATTTCACAAAAATATATATAACTTTGATGATTCTTGAAATTAAACTCCTATTCATTATAAAGTCGTTACGTTATTTCTTGAATCGTTCTCGTCTAACAGTTTACTTAATCTTTCCTATATGTTAGGGATAATAACAGTTCCTAGAAAAGAAAATTGATCATGTTTGAAATGCACTTCTCGAATTGTCCCTACCAATCACGCCAATAATGTATTAAGAGTTATAAGGTGGTGCCTACCAGAGAGAGCTACCATATCGGTGACTGAGAGACCCTGATAAATAAACTTTGAAATGATGGAGAGAAGTCCATCATTTGCTTTGGGAAGGTTTGTTTCTGTAAGCTCATAGCCTGCATTTTTTGAGTCCTTTCTGCCTAAAGGAACATCCCAATAAGGTCCACCAACCTGCATGCACAAGGAAAATAGGATCATCTCCAAAATTGCTTAAAATTATCATTTTCTTTTTCAAAATTATAAAATGATGCTAAGTAATTATACCAGAAGAACTGCATCTCTTGCTGCAATAGTGAGAATATCAGCACATGAGACCGTCTCGGGACACTCCGATTCGAGCCGGTTCTTGATCCTGTCAATGATTCTGAATCCTTTTAAAGCATGTATGTTTTCTGGTGCTTTCTTTTCTCCTTGAAGTGTGATCGTATCTTCCAGCAAAACCGATCCATCGCAACCCTGCAGATCCGATTATCATTAAAAAAATCTCAAATCTTCTAAAACTCACATTCATATCAATCTATTCGAAGAAAGGTTTTAGGATATAAATTAAGAGAATGAAGACCTGAACGAAGCAATCGTGGAAATGTAGACGTAAAATCAAGGCTGCGTTACGTGGATCAGACAGCACTGCACATTCCATTTCTTTCCTAACAATCTCAAGAACAGTTGGGCATGTAGATTTGTAGTAATCTAATGTCAAAGGCAGTTCACTTGCATGCAAGCATGAACAAGCAATGCTAAGAACTAGTAACGTACATTGCAAAACAATATGTTTGGAGTTGAGAAAAAACGCCATTAAGGTTCGAGTTTGCGATTCTTGAACAAAAGGGACGATCAAACACTCGAACGTGAGAGCATGGGATAACTTGATGAATGGATTTGTGACAAAATGGTGGAGATTATGAGTTTATATAAATGACATGAAATGAAAGATTATTATGCAAAGAATATCATTAGTCAAGAGAGGATGTAACTACTTTGATCTTGGTTGGTGATATCTCCCAAACCAAAATTACCAAATAAATCAAAAGGACAAAAGAAACTATAAACTTGCTGTACAAACGTAAAATTTGGGCAAAAAATCAGAAGCAGACAGCATATTTTTCCGGATTTATAGAAGTTCGCCACCGTAGAACTCAATAGTTACACCTACTTGTTCAACACTATGCTTCGATTCAACCTTCTAAAACGGTGATGCTTTACCCTTTCAACTTTCGAGTAATCGAACATAAAAGAAACCTTTTCCGTTCAGTTTCTTGTAGGATAAGGGTCCAAAGTGAGAAAAAAAAATACTTTTTATTGACTATGGTGTATGAACAGATTTGCTAAAATTTCTCAACTGCTTTATAACAATAAGAGTTTGTTCGTTGGACGCATTGTCTTGTCTAATTAACTAACTATGCTTTTGAATGTTCAAAGGCCTTCTTGTAACTGAAGACTCCTTTTCATAGTGACAATCCCAATGAAACGAGTTAGGGATTCTTTTAGATCTTTTAACAGCAATGAACAGAAAGGAACGACAAAAAAGGGTTGATTGATTAGTAAGCAGACAACATAGCATTT
Source organism: Fraxinus anomala (assembly GCA_903798345.1). Classification (NCBI taxonomy): domain Eukaryota; kingdom Viridiplantae; phylum Streptophyta; class Magnoliopsida; order Lamiales; family Oleaceae; genus Fraxinus; species Fraxinus anomala. Next base: position 7,608 of record CAIGRN010142307.1, read on the forward strand.
TGCCACAAGTAGAAAATGCAATTTTTCAGTATGCAGTCGGTCATCAATCCAAAACTATACAGACTCATTTTCATGAAGTGAACAACTTCAATAAACGAGTTAGAAGAGAAGAATAGACCTAAATAGCATTATTTTAGATCTACTGAATCTAGCAATAAACCGAATGATACAGCCAAAACCGACTACTGGGAAGTGTTGCAAATTCTACCACCAATACCCACATATCCAACCATCAATCCACCACCACCACCACCACCACCACCTACCCTTCCTAACCACAACCATATCCACTACAACACCCAATCCACTGCTGCCACCACCCTCTTTCAATCCCATACAGCCATTGCCGCCGCCACCTTCACAAGTGGCCAATTCCAGCAACTCCCACAAATTTACTACCCATCCACCTCAACAGCCAGTCCACCACCATCACCAACCGCCTACAACATCATTTACATAGAACCCGCCACCTAACTTCGAAAAGCCACCACCTGAACCCCAACACCAGTGACATCGATGACTGCAACTCTAGGCCACAACTCACCTACCCAAGCAATGGCGGCGTAGGTGGGAGAGGTGACACAGGTTTTGGGGGTGAAGGGAGGGTAATCTGATGGTTGATCAATTCCATTGACAACATAGCACAGTATTGTAGCAAGATTATTATTTTACCACTTCAAAACTACAAATCATGTTTTTAAAACACCATTATTCGAAATTAACTGCATAAAGTCAAACATTGAAACAAACAGACTGATTCTGCAAAAAGCTGTACACGAGCATACCTAGTTCCCATGTAATAGCTTCCCAACACCAAACCTGCATCTTTCAGTTTCAGCCAGTTCTCGATGTACACAGTTATACAAGAAAAGATCAAGCCGATACATGAAGAACATCACTGATAAATTCTTCCTTAAAATTGGAAAAGACATTATCTTCAAAAACACGACACCAATTGCATCACAGGTCTAAAGTGCTGTCTTCCAACATTAAATTTCAATAGCATCAAAATATTGCATTTTATTGCTCTCAACCACTAGAAAAGCATCTTCCTAAAACAGAGATACTTCAAATTGAAATTGGCAGGTATTTAGAAATGGGTTTCAATGGAAGCCACAGAGATGATGCAGCCACAAAAGTGTAACAAAAATAAGGAACAGAAACAAGTGCAGTCTCACAATACATGAAGGGCTCAAAGGCAAGCTTTGCTCAAAATAAAAGATAGAAAATTGGAAGACAACAAGAAAGATGGGAGGTAAGGTTGTTATGAAAACATCTAAAAACTAACAGATCAAGTATACAACTCAGAATCAAGATGATCCTTACTACGAGTAAACCTTAAATACTCGTTCTCCAAATCAACATCACTACTAGTACTTATGCCAGCGAAAACATCCCTCAGTAACAGCGACTTAATCAGTGAAATGACTGAAGCACCAAAATGAGGCCATGAAACAAAGAGTGTCCCCTTTATCTTCTTCAATTGACATTGACTCAACAGAGCAGCGGCCAGGCCGTCCACCACACTTCCTGATGGGAAATAATCCAAACCTTTTATCAGTGGTGAATATCCAGTATCCGAACTTCTTCTTTCCAATGATGTCTCCAACTTGACTGCAAATACATCATCTGGTGAAAGTTTACCACGAAAGTTACGGCTTTGAACAGAATCCAAAATCAAAACCCTCTCGGGTATGATCTGCTCACCAATCAGCAACTTTGCCACTGCATGGGATCTCTCTGCAGTAACAGAGTACTGAACAAGAGCAATCATAATCAGTTTATCAGAATGATTAAGGGCATATATATTGCATGATTTGTCACCAAGTGAGGGTTCCACAGAGTTGCCAGAGAAAGGGAACTCCGGAAGAATGAATGAGCCAATTAAAGTTTTGGAGGAGAGATGGTGTAAAAAGTGAAGAGATGGGGAAGACATTGCAACAATGAGAAGTGAAGGATGAAAGCTTTTACTGGAATCAAGAGTAGTGAACACTAGGAATGGAGATGGAAGGGGTTGAGAAAGAGGAGTGAAATTGTTAAGATCTTCCAACATAAATCTTGATGGCGGCGGAATGTTGGTTACCACGTCATCCATCTCTTCTTTATCCCAGTCCTACACCCTGACAAATATGTAAGAAGGCACCTCGTTAGCATATTAGATCGTAAACCTATGGTTCATGGATATCTTCAATATGAGAGCATCAATGAATTACAATCCTCCAAGTAATGCCCCATAACGGTTAAATTATCATTGTTTGCTAAATGAGAAAAAGTCCATTATAGCTGCTAAGGAATACATAAAACATCTGAAACTGTTTTGAATAAACCCATCCATTTTTTGCCAAATGAATGCCAAAAACAGAAAATTTAAATCGAGGTCATCTTTTTTCATGTACTAGAGCATTGGGTAAGAGACAACTATTAGCTTATATTCAGATACATACATCAATGTTACAATGTAGTAAAGAGTCCGTTTGTTATCTCTTCTGTTTTCCAGACAGACATACATTAAGACACGCCAAAACCATAAATCAAGTGAGCAAAATTATAAGTAAGCAGCAAGTATACAATTGAAGGTTTCAAAACAATTGGAAAGCAATAAGCTTCCCATTATTCTATATACTCACTGCCTTGTAATCTCTGTTCAACGTCCACTTCATGAATTAAGTATTAGCCTTTTGATTTGTACATGGACACAAAATTCTTCTATAAATAGTTAAAAACTGACTGAAATGAGGTCTAATTCCTATTCCATGCCACCAGGTGCAGTCTAAAGTTTTTTCATGGTATGGAGATAAACAACAGAGAAGCTAAAATACATTGATCTAACAAATGTTATCTAATATCTATGTTTCAGTTATCTGCATAATGATATAAGTTTTTTGCATCACATGCACACCATAAGCAAGCAGCACTGGCACGGTTAAGGAACGCAGGAAAATTGCAAAAATTTGCCAGTGCGCAAACACAAAAATGGGAAACAAAACAAACAAACAACATTATAGGTACTTGGAACAAAGACAATAAATAAATAAATTAATTTTTTTAAAATGCAAAGTAATCATAAAAAGAAACAATGATTAGTTAACACGTCTATAGAAATATTTTTTCTCAGAAAGGCGGTAGGATAAATGGAGAAACAGGTTGACATGCAAAACAAGAAAAAAAATTAAACGATATACAATTAGACTTCTTACAAATTAGCAAACAAGTTTTTTTTTTTTTTTTAAAGAATTGATAAGCAAATCGGGCAGAGATGCCAACTACTAGAGCTAATCAAATTTAGATGGGTCAAATAATTTATGAAGCTAAGTCTTGTTCCGTATAAATGTCTACCTAAACATCACGTTTTTATCTCGTGAAATCATAATTAGGACACAAAATATTCTATAATTCGTACATATGTTTTACAGCTGAATAAGTAAGCAGATTGTGGAATTGGATAACACAAATCAGTATATTTTAATTTTGCGACACATTAATTAAAGTGAGAAAAAAATTTGTAAAAGCCGTGAGGATTAGAACCGAACCGTTTCGGCTGTGGTGATTAGTCTCAGACGGCCAGGGTAGGCGGCGGCACTAGACTGAGAGCGATGATCCAACGGGAAATCTAGGTAGCTTAATAAAGCTTTTTCTTTTGGAGGAATTTACAGAGCCACTTTTATATTCACTTTCCAAATTGTATAAAATTACTCATTTTAACATGAAAATAAGTAAAAAGAAAAAAAAGTATTTAATAATAATATCCTATAAATAACGTAATTAAAAAATATTTATCATGCAGAATAATTTCAATAAATTATTATTCAAATCATGGTAAATTGAAAATTAATAAATTGTCAAAACTAATCTTGAATTACTTAACAAAATTAATTATAACATAATTAAATAAATTAAGTCAATAATTAAATTCGTTTTGTAAAGTTCAGTTTTTTTCAATACACATTATTTTTTAGATTAATTCGAAGAATAATCACAAATTTAAAATAATAAAGTGTTTAATTAAGACTTGTTTGCTTGAATTGACATTATAGTTTGAGCCTTTTTTTTTTTTTTGGAAATAATAAATTTTGTTATAGTAGTTTTTTTGAGATATGTGGATCTAAAAATTAGGAAAAAGTTTCTGTAAAATTATTTTATTAGATGAAATATATGATTGAAAATAAATTTGAGAAAAAAAAATACTTTTAAAGAATGCAACTCAAACAAAGGCTCAACCATACGCCCCTTTAGTTACGTGAAACTATGTTCACCAAAGTCAATTGTACCAGAATTGACTTTATCGAAGTGTTACGTACACTAACATCCATGGCCCTCATGTTAATAAAAAATGACCCAAAAAAATCCCACCCACCCCCCTATTATGAGGTGTCGGTAGGAGTTCGGTCTACCTCCACCAGGTACAACAAGCACGTCTCAACTATGTTTGCAACGTAACTTGATAGAGTTGAATTCTCAAGAGAGATTGCATGCTTGGCAGTGAGCACTAATGAAAGAGAATATCGTGCACCATCTCAAATACAAATTTTGAGTCGAGTCGACAATATTGAACGAAATTGAAAATTTAAATTCTTTTACTTCTCCTTTTTACCAATCAAATCACTCGGTCTATTTGATACATATGCTCTTTTCTTTATCACAATTTTCTCGAGTAAAATCTCACAAGTTTCAGAAAAATTAATCCTATATATATATATAAGAAATAAATCTTTCAAGAAATCTTTTTTATGAATACCAGAAACCATAAAAAATAAATCTTCCTTGATGAAAATAGCAGTATTAAATAAAACATCAAGGTTCAGAGATTGATAAATTGCATAAACATTCCTAATGAAAAATCAACCTTCTCTCTCGACTTCTGACCTTTTCGACTGGTCTAGTCGAAGCAATTCCTGTTTTACACAGTTTCGTTGAATCAAAAGAAAATTTTCATGTCCTGAAAAATATTGAATATTGCTTCTTGTTGTCCGTTCATCTGCACGGAGAAGATGCAAAATTTATTTAGTCATTCGACCGGTAAGTCCAGTGAATTGCAACTTCTCTGAGTGTTTTCAAGAAGTCACCGGTACTTATTTTAAATAGTTTAGTACAATTTGTTACTCACTATCAAGTGAATGAGGCAATGATGAAAATCTGCTTTTATGATCAATCTTCATGCTGATCTTCATCCTCAGAATCTGCACAGGGACAAGGAAATGTGAAAAATTAAAGAACAAGTCGACTTCTTGGCCATGAACGACAGTTCATTTATTATAACCGGCAGATCAGAGCCAAATTTTATAATGCATCACAAAACTGAAGCAAAACAACTAATGGCTGCTGCATTTTTCTCGTCTTCAGACTGAAGGATGATTCGCACCTTTAGTGGATATTTAAACAAATAATAGTACCAGTTGCAGAATACAATACATCTGTGCAAAAAATAGTAGGTGTTCTAGATTTAAACCAATTTGAAAACCCTAGATATCATCTGGATTACGTGTTTTTCCTTACCGGATCGAACATCTTCACTGACACGGCCTCTAGCTTGGATTTGTTTGACAAGCATCCGATACATCAGCACCCACCAGTAGACGTTGAGAACAAGCAAGAAGAAAAGAAAAAAATTGAAGATGTAATAGTAGATTGGTCCATCCACACTGTGTTTCTCCTTGTCCAGGGTCTGGAGAACTTCGTAGCTACAAAAGCAGAACAAAACAGAAAAGAAGAATATAAAGGTAATGAAGTACGGATAGATTGTATCACACATTTCCTTTCACTAGTGTATCACTATTCTATAAAATTTTATCAACAAGTCTTGTACATCATTATGTAGTTTGATGTATAGATTGATTATGTGGATTATATTAAGCCCCTCTTTGACAATCATTATTTGGGAAAAGCAATATTTTGAACAGTGATTTTTAGGAGAATGTGTGATTAAAAATTAGGGACAGTTTTAAATTTATGTGCAAAATATTTTGTATGAATGAGTGGTTGAAAATGAGTACGTAAAAAAAAGAGTGTTCAAATAATGGTTTTCAAACATGGGCTAACTAACTTCCTTTTCTTCCCTCGTCTTTTTGTCTCTCTCTCTCTCTCTCTCTTCCATGTCATCAATCTGTACTTAATGATGTACAAGTAGCATTACTAATAACTCAACTGATACATAGTGTAACGGCTGGTGTACAATTAGTCATTCAGTCAGTGATTAATGTAGATGCATCTCAAACAGCAAATATATCTGCAGCATTAACCATAAGAGGGTGGTCTAGCATCAAATATCAAGAAAGAGCTAGTTGGTTAAAGTCATTAATTTCAAGAATGTGTAGCAGTGCCTATAATGTCTATGCATCTACAAAGTATAGGTGGCAAAATAATCTCGAGAGATTTTCAAACTCAGTTGCCTTGCTAAGTGAACTTAATGAAATCATGGAGACTAATATTCATAGAGTTCATAAAAGATGTTCTAAACACAAATATGCTAGCTTTCTGTTCTCCCCCACCCTCTTTTTTTCCTTTTCTTTTGGCTAAACCACCATATCAAATGATCGAGTTAATTATTATGTACTCCCAAGTCAATAATTGAAAAAGTAACAAGAAATGTTATGAACATTTTGCATAGTACATTAAATAATTTCTTCTCTCTTTTATTCACCAAAACCAGAACACACGTACACCCAAGTCCATAAACAAAATTAAGTTAATTAGCAACTCAACTCAACTCAACTATGGTCGTGAGCAGTTAATAAAGAATCCATAGACCATATAACAACGTAAAAACTTGGCATGAATAAATCTGATACTTCCAGGGTAGTGAACAGTAAGACAGCTAGTGAACAGTTATTTCTTCTACGAAAAGGCTAATGCAGCAAAATGTAATTTATTTCATACGAGCACCATGATCTAGGTAGCCGAATTTTCATTTAAATTCTATACCAGAACAATTTAGATACAGGTACCTAAAAAATTTCAAAGAATACAATAGGTGATAAAATAAATACCGAAGCTGACCTTGTGCTCCAGAGGACCCAGAATGGATAGTAAATGAGACGAAGTAGGACCCAAGACAAGACAAAAAGAACAAATGAAAAGCTAGCCAGTGTTTCAGCGCCGCCATATTTGGACATCTTTCCTACTTCCAGAAATACATCACTAGCATCATGAAGAGCTAAAACAACTGAACCAGCACGGGCAAACCTAAAACAAGCAGAAATAGGACATAAATGAAACCTTTTCTAATTAACCTCAGTTATATGATGGGGGATATAGTAATAGTTATCCCAAACTACTGTCAGGTTGCATGAGCTTGCAAAAATAAATCTCAACTGGTGCAATATTTGAAGAGGTTACTCTATCAGTCACCCTTCCTATTGATAGGATGCTCGTTTAGATCTTTTTCTGCAGTCAGTATACTTTCAAGAAGTATACTAAGTTCAGCATTTAAACTAACAATGGAGGCTCACCTCTAAAACACACCTGAATTTATAAGAAAGCACAATTAGGAAGAAAGTTGCAACGTGGTGACCCATAGAAGCCCAAAAGTCAGAGCGCCTGGTTTCCCAAAATATCAGAGCAAATATGGAGTACGTGTAGAATCCACCACCATACATATACATGCCTTTCAGTTTCAACCTGAGCATCACAAGACAGTCAGTGTTGTGAATTTTTTCAATCAAACCTTGTTCAATTTATATTTCTAAGGAAGTGAATGTGGCAGCCTGAACTAAAGAACTATTAGCATCAAGCATTACAAATTTATTATCTGAGACCATAAGCCTAGCAAAGGTTAATGCTGCACCAGGTTATAGATTCAAGGCTGATCATTCCTATCCCCAACGAAAAGCTGTGATGATATCTAAATTGTACCCAAGAGAAGAGGGAGATTAAAATCTTACTTATATTTCTGGTCAGGCCAGACCTGATTTCCTGGCCCTACCCAAAAATATTTTGTGTTTCTGAACCAAGGTTCATTATATGTTACAAGAAGTGCTAAGATCTCAGCTGAAAGAAAGTAAACACATTTCCATGATGACTCCTTGAATTTTCGTATCTTCTTTCTTCGCTCGGCTGTCTCATTTTCAACCACTTGCATCCCCTTCCCAAATATTATGCGTCTGCCCAATTTCTGCAACATGTACACCCAGTCTAAATTGAGAAAAAGTATTTTAAGGAAGGGTGGGAACATCAGTAAAGTTTAACTTTGTACAACTTGCTGCAGAGAGCAGGAATGTTTTAAGTGTATGATCATAAACAAATATCACAAGAGAAGCATGTATCTGTATTATGAGCTTAAACTTGGTGGCAATAAGGCCCATTAAATTTGAAACGCGATAGCTATCAGAGTGCAGAACAAGCTCTTACACCATTTCTCATCTCATACTCTATGACATGGCACATTTAAGGAAAAAAATAAACAAGGAGAAAAAATATCATGTCAATGCCTTTTATGACAAAAATGAAGATATACAAGTTCATTCAGGAAAAACCTGTGCTGCAGATCACCAGAAGTACTGATTATCAGTAAACNTCTCATACTCTATGACATGGCACATTTAAGGAAAAAAATAAACAAGGAGAAAAAATATCATGTCAATGCCTTTTATGACAAAAATGAAGATATACAAGTTCATTCAGGAAAAACCTGTGCTGCAGATCACCAGAAGTACTGATTATCAGTAAACTAAGGATGAATTAGATGTTAAAGGAACAGCAAATATGTTCAAAAGCAGAAGAAAAGTGGATGCATAATGCAGCAGGTCCCTTGTCATAAAAAACTAGCTAATACTTCCCCACAAGGATATCTCCCATAGAAGAATGAAGAAAATGTTGAATGTGTCCATTTCAAGTCTCCTTGTACCA
>CAIGRN010142315.1:0-10995 GCA_903798345.1 Fraxinus anomala
ACTGAATTCGTATATGTAAGGAATACTTTCAGGTCAGTATGCACTTCTGCTGGCCATTAAAATTTTCAGAGATATTTTACTATAAATTGAAAATACGTTTTCAGTATGTGTTACATTTTATTTAAGAGTTTATTCATGTAGCAAAGGTAGAAGTTATTATGTTTAGTACGTGACACTAGAAGCTTAAGTTCGGGGTGTCACACATAGGGCCCTTCCCATGCCGGGCCAAGCTTACTTGGGGCATGACTGCAGCCTCGGCCCTTCTGAGCACTAGACCTCCAACCTTGAATCTCTCGGGTCTAACCTTATTGTTGAAATATCTGTCCGTCCTACTTTGATAAGAGGTGACTCGTAGGGCAGCTTGTTCGCGGGCCTCCTCAAATGTTTTGTTGTGCGATCTCTGGCATTTGGCTCCAAATGTCTCATGGTGGGTAGGCTAACTTCTATTGGAATCATGGTCTCCAAGCAAAAAGCTAACATAAATGGAGTCTCACTCGTTGTTGTCTTATGCGAAGTCCTGTAACTCCATAGTATGGAGGGTAGCTCATCGGGCCAGTTACCTCGAGTACCTTCAATCCTGGTATGAAGGTCTTACAATATAATTCGATTAGTTACTTCTGCAAGGCCATTACTCTAAGGGTGTGAGACCGATGTTAGGCGATGATCTATCCCAAGGTTGGTGCAAAAATCCTTGAATTGTCTATTATCAAATTGCCTCCCGTTGTTGGTGATGAATACCTTGGGTATCCCGAACCTGCATATGATAGACTTGCAGATGAATGATCTTAGCTTGGGCTCCAAGATAGTTGCTAGGGGCTCCGCTTTAGTCCACTTGGTAAAATACTCTACCACCACAGGAAAGAACTTTAACTGCTCTCTTGCCATTGGAAATGGCCCGAGGATGTCAACTCCCCATTGCTCGAAAGAGGTCGAACAATGTATGGGGTGAGCTCCTCAACAGGAGTATGGATGACGTTGCCGAACCTTTGGCATTTCTCACAACTTTTCACATAATCTGAGGCATCTTTCTTCATGGTCGACCAATAGTACCTGTACTTTATAAGTTTGAAGGCCAAAGCTCGTGCTCCTTGATGATTACCGTATATTCCTTCGTGAACTTCTGCTAGGGTATGGAAGCTTAAAGATTCTGCGAAAAAGGACTCCTTGGATAATGCAGTATCTCGGTGCTCTTGATCGGACGCTCCTAGTTGCTCTTGGGTTATCGGGAAGATTCCTGTTAGTTATGAACTCAGAGGTCCATCCATGAGGGCACAATATCGATGTCCATGACACTGGGTTTCTGACCTACACTAGGCTCTATCACCATCATGATATGGACTGCCCTGCCAAGCCCATCAACTCCCATGAAAACGAGCCTCGACAATGCATTCACCTTCCAATTTCAGAATTTCACAATCTTTGAAGTGTCTTTGAAGATCATGTACTTTCAGACAGTATAAGCTCATCTTCTCATCCTTTCTTTCGAATGACCATTCGATCTGCCCAACCACGAGTTGTAAATTGCTAAAGAGCTTGATGTGTTCAATACTAAGGCTTTTGGCTAACTCCAGAGCGATGATGACTGCCTCATACTCCGCCTCATTATTAGTGGCTTTGAATTCAAATCGAAGTGCACAATGAATTTCGGTAAGCTTATTCGAACTACTGATTATGATCGCAGCACCCGAGCCCGAGGAGTTTGATGCCCCATCAACAACTATTTCCCAAGTGTTTGCCCTAGTGGTCGAGATATCCCTTGGCCCACGAGGCCTCGGGGTAAGCTTTACGATAAAGTCCGCTAGTATTTGTCCTTGAATAGAAGGCCGGGGCTTGAATTCTATGTCAAATTCACCAAGTTCGATTGCCCGCTTCAACAATCTTCCCGAAAAATCAGGTTTTTGGAGTATCTATCTAAGCGGCTGATCTGTGAGCACTACGATCGGATTGACTGAAAATATTGCCTTAGTTTTCGTGCTGCCATAACCAGGGCCAGGGCGAATTATTCTGCCAATGTATACCTTGTTTCTGCGTCAAGTAATACCTTGTTCACATAATAGATGGGCTATTAAGCTTTCTTAACCTCTTTGACCAGAACGTCGCTTATTGCATTTTGAGATACGACTAGACACAAGTACAATATGTCTCCAGGCTCGGGTTTTGTGAGAATTGGAGAAGTCGCAAGTATTTATTTGAGTTCCTGGGGAGCTCTTTCACATTACTCATTCCAATTAAAACTATGATTTTCCCTAAGAATTTTGAAAAAGGGAAAACACCTATCTGCTGCTCTAGACATGAACCTATTCAAAGGGGCAATTTTCAGAATTTTGCAATCTTTGAAGATCATGCACTTTCAGACAGTATAAGCTCATCTTTTCATCATTTCTTTTGAATGACCCTTCGATCTGCCCAACCACGAGTTGTGAATCGCTAAAGAACTTGACATGTTCAATACCAAAGCTTTTGGCTAACTCCAGAGCGATGACAATGGCCTCATACTCCACCTTATTGTTAGTGGTTTCGAATTCAAATCAAAGTGCACACTAAATTTCGGTAAGCTTATCCGGACTACTGATTATGATCCCAGCACCCGAGCCCGAGGAGTTTGATGCCCCACCAAACTACTATTTCTCAAGTGTTTGCCCTAGTGGTCGAGATATTCCTTGGCTCCAGAGGTCTCGGGGTGAGCTCTACGATAAAGTCCGCTATTACTTGTCCTTTAATAGAAGGTCAGGGCTTGAATTCTACGTCAAATTCATCAAGTTCGATTGTCCACGTCAACAACCTTTTCGAAGCATCAGGTTTTTGGAATATCTGTTTGAGCAACTCATCTGTGAGCACTACGATCAGATGTGACTGAAACTATTGCCTTAGTTTTCGTGTTGCCATGTCCAGGGCTAGGGTGAGCTGTTCTTCCAATGTATACCTTATTTTTGCGTCAAGCAATACCTTGCTCACATAATAGATGGGCTGTTGAGCTTTCTTAACCTCTTTGACCAGAATGCCACTTATTGCATTTTGAGATACGGCTAAATACAAGTACAACGTGTCTCCAGGCTCGAGTTTTGTGAGAATTGGAGAAGTCACAAGTGTTTGTTTGAGTTACAAGAGAGCTCTTTCACATTCCTCATTCCAATTAAAACTCTGATTTTCCCTAAGAACTTTGAAAACAGGAAACACTTGTTTGCTGCTCTAGAGATGAACCTATTCAAAGCAGTTACCCGACCTGTAAGCTTTTGCACCTCTCTCTTGCTCCTAGGTAACTCCATAGATATTAAGGCTTGTATCTCGTCTGGATTTGCCTCAATCCCCCTATGCGTGATCATGTAGCCCAAAAACTTTCCCGAGGCTACCCCAAAAGCACACTTTTCTGGGTTTAACTTCATTTTATACCTCCGAATTGTAGAGAACACCACCTCAAGGTTGGCAATGTGCTCATTCACCTACTTACTCTTGACCACCATGTCATTGACATAGGCCTCAATGTTTTTCCCAATCAAATGAGCGAAGACCTTGTTGACAAGCCTTTGATACGTTGCCCCTGTATTTTTTAAACCGAATGACATGACCTTGTAGCAATATATGGTTGAGTCAGCTATGAATGACGTCTTCTCTTGATCTTTTTCAGCCATAAGGATCTGGTGATAGCCTGAAAATACATTAAGAAAGCTATACAACTTATAGCCCGAGGTACTGCCCACTAAGTTATCAATTATTTAAAGGATAGCTGTCTTTCGGATACGCCTTATTGAGATTTGTAAAGTCACACCCTTTATTTACCATTAGCATTCTTGACTAGGACCGCGTTGGCGAGCCAGTCTAGATACTGAAATTCTCTAATAAACTGAGAATTGACGAGTTTGTTGATCTCTTCGCATATCACATCCTATCTTTCTAGTGCAAATTGCCTCTTCCTTTGCTTTACTAGCTTTGCCCCTGGTCTAACATTGAGTCTATGAACCACCACATTGGGGTCTATCCCCGACATGTCTTCAACCTTCCATGGAAAAACATCAATGTTGTGGGATATGCACTTGATGAGTTCATCCTTGAGAGCGGAGTCAAGTTCTCGACCGATGGTCACCTTTTTGTCGCGCTCGACCTCGACCTCTACCAAATCTTCATTTGGAGCAAGTCTTTCCTAATGTTCGATATCGAGCTCAGGTGTGGATAATTGCATGATGTTAGCGTTCAAACCTCGAACACTATTAACATAACACATCGTTGCTGCTGTCTGATCTCCCCGCATAATTCCAATGTCATGACTTGTTGGAAAATTTATATCAAAGTGAAAGATGGATACTATGATCCTGATCTTGTTGAGTAGTGGTCTTCCAAGGATGGCGTTGTATGCCACAGAGGTCCGGACCACATGGAAAGGTGTAATCTCTGTTACCTGCTTCTGGCCCGAGCCCAAAGTAAGGGAAAGGTCGACAACTCCTTTTGGGATGATTGTTCCACTCCCAAATCCTTGGAGTGGGTCTTGACCATCTTAAGCTGGTTAGTAGAAATATCCATCTTCGTGTAGGCATCATGAGATAATACATTGGCTGCACTTCCATTGTCCACTAATATCCTTTTGACTTCAACATTGGTTATTAAAGCAGTTATGACTAAGGCATCGTCATGAGGAAATGNCATTGGCTGCACTTCCATTGTCCACTAATATCCTTTTGACTTCAACATTGGTTATTAAAGCAGTTATGACTAAGGCATCGTCATGAGGAAATGTTATGCCCTCCAAGTCCTTCAATCCAAAGGTAATGTCCTCCGTGTTCTTGAGAGTGGTTTGTTGAGCCGAACTGTGTTGCCTGGCATATTACTTGCGTCCACTGTTTGAATCTCCTCTCGATGATATTCCACCAACTATAATGCTGATTGTACCAGCCATGAGTTTATTACCTCCTCCTAACTCTGGGGCCCTCTTCTTATTATGATCATCCCTATGACGTTTATCTTGCCCGATATATGTCTTCAAAAATCCTCTTTTAATCAGAGCTCGGGCTAGCCTTCATTGCCTCCTCCATATTGATGTACTTCTCACCTCGGGTAAGGAGCTCGGTCACTGACTTCAGTGGCATCTTAGATAAAGACATCTTGAAGGCCTCACACCTTACTGCATTTGTTAGAGCCGAAATAGCTACTGTAATGTGAAGGTCGGGTAATTGTAACCTTTCTTTATTGAATCTCATCATGAAGTTACGTAAGGTCTTATTGGTCAAAGTTTGAGGAAAGGCCTTGCACATTATCAGGTCTGGTAAAACCTGTAGGTTCATGACGTCTATGTACTCATTGACGTGGTTGATGGGGTCAGTGGCCCCATCATACTCCTTGATGTGAGAGAATTTGAACATGTCCGAGAGTGGATAAAAAATGACCTCTAGTGTGAACGGTGTGTTAGGAGTAAACCATGTTGTTCCTTCTGCAACAGTCTAGTCGCAATCCCATCTTGTATGATCCGAACGAGTTCGCCTAAGTCCATAGTAACCAATCTCGAGGTCGAGGTCGAGGTCGGTGGGGATATGGCCGAGGCCCCAGATCCATCATTGTCATGGGCATCACGAGCATCTCGAGCACGAGCATCAGCCATGAAACTGCCTTGTAGAGCCGGGATAGGTTCTTACACTGATGTCAGAGCCGAAGGAATATTTCTTTGGCTTAGTAGTTGAGTCAGCATTGCAACTTGTTACCATAGTTCTTCGAATGCTCCAACGGTAACTACTGCTAGTTGAGGATCTGGGACCGCTGATAGTCCTTTTTAATGGATTGAGAGCTCCATCACTGGGGGGTCAGTTTAGAGCGGAAGAGCTTGTCGGAGGAAGACCTGAACGTGTGTGTATTCACCATGGCTTTTGGTAGCGTTTCCCACAGACGCCGCCAATGATGCTACCAAAAATTGTACCTATTGATTTTCGAGATTGGAAACTGAGAATGAGCATAAATGTGATCTTTCGGTACCTAAAACAAAGGCGTCAAGGTGTGTCCTCATCGCCCATTCAATGCTTAAGTCAGGGAGAGAATATGAAAGAAGTTTAAGTGTTGAAAATTATGTGTAAAAATGTACCTGATTAGTGAATTAGGGCTTTGTATTTATAGATGTAGGTAGCCGATTCCTGGTTGGGCTTGGAGTTCTACTTGGGATGTGTCTTGTTCTGCAACCGTGGATCTAGTTACAGTTGGACTACAACACTCATTAATGTAGACCCCTTCTTTGCCAAGAAATCTTAACTTGAGGTATTTGGATAGATCTAGAATTCCTAACAGGATAAAATTGGTCCCATGTCGAAAGAAATCTTTAAGCATTGGGAAAGGCTCGAGGACGCTACAACATTCGGGGTCCTATATCCTCAAGGACCTATCTCGGGAAATCTTGTCGTAAACCCACCAAAACTGACGATATGTATGCTCGAGCATACTTGGAGCATGCTCGAGCATCACGTGCTTACCCAAGAATAAAGGGCTTGTTTGCCCAAAATGAGTGATCTCGAGCTTAATACGCTTGAGGATAATTGTAGCCATATCACTTCTTTTTCATGGATACAGAGATTCTACTAATTTTTTTTTAGTATAAAACTAGAATTACTGACAGTAAATTTGACTATTGTTCTTTCATTACAACCTCAAAATATAGTAAAATGGATTAATATTTCAGTGACCCTAGAACTAATTAGTGCCTATTTGAATTAATGATATTTTTAAAGGTAGATTTAGTCAAAATTCCTAAGTAAATGATAATGAATTATGATTTGAGGTGCATTGACTTCATGGAGGCTAAGTATTTAAAGTAAATTGCTGTGATTCAAAGTAAGTAAACCTCCCTCGTTTCACAAGCATATCATATGGTTAAATGGATAGATGTGTGATCTTATTTGCCCTTATTTAACATTGATTATTATATTTTATGTTATTAATGTTTTTCATTATATATTTATGCTCACAAGAAAAAAATTAAATATCTTCATGTTGGACTTGTTGAAATTGCAGTCAACCTCTGTTTAGACTTGGTCTAGACATTCCAGTCATTTTAACCTTAAGAGACAAAAGACTCTTAAGGTTTAAATGTTCATTACTTTCCATTCTCGAATCTAACCTCGAGAGTGGATCAGTATTTTCAAACTGTTATCCAAATTTTTCAATAAGCCTTCAAGATGGAGCTATTCTTAATAATCTTAATCTTCAAGTTCAAACAAAGAATTTTGATGTTGATGATCATTCAAGAGCTTTTGTTTTAATATATTGAATATATTACGAGCTTTTGAACACTCAACTCAATATTCGAGCACTTCAATCTTCTCCAAGAGATGAAAGTCTTTTGGCTGAAGTAAATCCATTTCATTTAAATGCTATGATTCCCAAGCGTATTCCTTGTAATCTTCAATCTCATGGATTAGAATGGGATTTTGAAAATACTCAAAACCCAATCCAGCTCCTGTAAGGAGAAATCCGGATCAAATTATCTCTTTTCCTGATGGAAATGTCAAAGTTATTTTTGATAGACCATCATCTTCAAACACTATTCAGAGATCTCTTTCATCTATATCTAATTACAGATCTATGCAAAATACTTTTCAACCTTCTAGATTCTCCACTTCTTCTTTAAGAGAAGTTGATTTTAATTCTAATATTCCAAAAACTCATTATCAAAAGGATAAAGAAGATGAACCACAGCAACCCGGTTCTCCTACTTTATTTGATATGGCACCTCCTTCAAAAAGATTTAATCGGCAATGTAATGTTATTTCTTCAACTATTGATAGAAGAAATGAATTCATTACTGACAAAACCCATGAAGTCAAAAGTTTAGAAAAATATTTCAAAAACGTTTTTCTCAAAAGGAAATTGAATCTTAATAGGAAGAATTTGAGGCCTTTCCAAAAGATTTAAGTTTTTATGAGTGTGCATATTTCAAAGTTTATAATAAAAAACCACTAAATCAAAAATTATTTAAAATACAAATTCTTCAAAAAAGATTTGGAAAACACCTAATGATGATACTTTTCAAACTAATCCTCCAATGCAAGAAATTGTAGTTTCCCAATGAAATATTGAAATTCTTGCATCTCCTCTCAAAAGAATATCTAGTGAACGGTCAGACGATTCTAATGTAGTAGCTAAGGATATCAAGAATATTCAAGCTCAGAACAATTATACGAATGTTGTTATTCAATCTATGTGTTCTCAGTTAAATAGAATTGAATTAAATTCTGATATTGAGAAAGAAATTTCAAAATTTGATTCTGAAAAATCTATTTCAAAATCAATTGATAAAGGAAAACCCCCTGTCAAAGTTTTATTCAAACCTCATCCTTCAAATATGATTCCTCAACTTGGAAAATTAGATAATGAGACTCAAGTGTTAAAAGAATTTGTAACTTAATTATCTAAATTATCATCTCCTCCTCCTTCAAACAAAATATCATTACAATTGATGAAATTGAATCTCAATTTATTGAAAATGAAAATGAAAATTTTCATATTAATAAATTAAAAGGTTCATATTCAAAAGTTCATCCATATTATCCTCAAAATACTGCACCCGATTTTCTTTTTGAAGAAAAATCACAACCTTCAATGACTTTTGATGGAAAATCTGTGGTCGAATGGAATATTGACGGCCTAACTGAATATCAAATTTTTCAAGAAATCGATATTATGCCTATGTGTTGGAAAATATATAGATCAAAAAATGTTGATCCAAAAGTTGCTACATAAATCTATTATCATGATTTACAGGTCAACTTAAAAACTAGTGGGGAAATTATCTCAGCAACAATGAAAGGTAAGAGATAATGCACTCTCAAAATGATGAAACTGGAGAAAATGACAGTTTCAATACCTTATTTATTGTATTATCAAACGTTTTATCGGAGTACCTACTGATGTAATGTATTGATAGTCTAAAATTCTTATGAATCTTGGATGTTCAAAACTTCATGATTTTTGATGGTATAAAGGCATGTTTTTATCACGTGTCTTTCTCTGAGAATATTGTGATCAATCTTATTGGACTTCCTAAACTCTTTGCAGAAAGAGTTGGAACTTCTATAAAAAGCTAAAATCAAGAAAACATTCCATATGATGAACTTACATATGAAGAAATTATTCATTTTGTCAATAAAGAAGGTCTTGCACTTTGCAATGATCTAAAACTCAGAGCCAAATTAAAATCAGAAAGATCTAAAAATCGTAAATAACTCGAATCATTCTGTGAACAATATGGCCTTGAGATAATATTCCCCCTTCTTCAAAAGTGAAAAGAAAAAATTTCCCTTCTTACAAAAGCAGAAAGTATTTTAAAAAAGACAAGAATTTTCAAAAACCTTCTTATTCAAAACATTATTCTAAAAACGATTTTCAAAGAAAATGTTTTCAAAAAAACTCTAAAGTTACTTGCTAGAAATGCAAGCAAATGGGACATTATTCCAATAAATGTCCTATGAAAAGTAAGATTAATAATCTTCAAATAGATGAAAATATTAAGTTTCAACTTCTCAATCTTGTCAATCCTTCAGAAGAAGAAAATTCTTCTGATTCTGAAATAGAAATGTTTTATCAACATCAAGAAGATTCTAATGATGAGATTAGTTCTAGTTCATCCTCTTCTTCAAATCAATCTAAAGAAATTTGTAGTTGTAATTTGTAAAACTATAAATGTTCTTACTCAAGAAGAAGACTTGTACAATAAATAGTTCAAAAAATTGAAAATCCCCAACTAAAGAAAAAGTTCAAATCACTTATTCCTTCAAAATCTTATGAATTTGATGATCCTTATAGTACTAAAAACATTATGAGTAGATTCAAATCTGAATCCTCAAAATTTTCTAAAGCATCTAGTTCCAAAATGGTTTCAAAAATGGTTTGAATATTTTGGACTTGAAGAAAATATTTTACCAGTCTCACTCTTCAAGGATTCAAACACTTCAAAAAAGAGGCGAAATTTTTTTTGAAGCCTCAAGAAAATCTTTTATTTCAATTTTCTCACAATTTAAAGGTCTCATGGATATTTTGTTGGGACTATCAAATTGTTCAAAAGCCAGGATATGAATATCATGTCAAAAAGGTTATTCGAAAACTCAAAATTAAATGGTGGTCAAAATTTCATGAGACAAATTGCTGCACAAAAATAGTAAATTCATGGACTCAAGAACAAAGAGATTCAGGCATTCCAAAATTATCCCAAAAGGAACTTGACAAAAGTGCCAATTTCCTCGCAGAGAAATCAAGATTATTGGCTATGTTAAGTCAGCGCAAAACTCCTGAAAAGCTGCAAGTTATTTCAGAAAGAATTGATGCTCTTGCAGAATCTTCATCAAAGAAATTAAATTCAAAAGAAAACTCTTCTCAAGAAAATTCATCAGATTATGAACAAAGCAACGAGGATATGTGCTTTGGTTTAGGAAGTATTGTTGAACTAATTGAAGAAAAAACTCAAAATAATACTCCCTCAAAATGACTATATGGACACAATTATCTTAATGAACGAAGAGAATTTCAGATTCAGAAAGAAACCCTTTCCAAAATGTGTATGCCACCAAATAAGTTATTATTGCTCCCTTTACCAATTATCAAAAATGAAAAAAAAAAAACTTTAGTATCTTTACTAAAGTAAAATTTAAAAAGCTGGGAAATGGAGTCAAAAGTTGGTATACCATTATATTGAAAAGTGTGAAACAATTGTCAAAAGATGCCACTATCAAAAAGTGTGGTACAAATTGTCAAAATATGGTGTGTTATTGTCAAAAGATAAGGTGCAATTTTCAAAGTGGTTGGAAGTTAAAGACAAGTGGTTGTCTTTTCATATCAAAATAGTTGATTGCTTTTCAAGATTCCTTCATCAAAGACTCAAGATGGAAGCTCTTCTCGAGTGTAATAGAGCGGGAAATAGTACACTTCAATAAAAAATTTAAATTATCCTTGCAATTTTTAATCTTTCTTTAAAAATCTTTTCAAATTGAAATTTTCAAATTCGAGTTTCAATTTTTATATTGTAATTTCAAA
>CAIGRN010142317.1:0-12815 GCA_903798345.1 Fraxinus anomala
ACGACGAAATCCTCCGACCTATCGGAAATCCTATAAATACCAGTGTTCTAAAAAGCATAATGTGTGGTTAGGCGTGGAGGTTAAGCTTCGAGTTAGGCAAGCCTAGGGGTAAAACAGCATAAAAAGTGTTTTTTTTTTTTTTTAATTTGAAGATTATTTTAAAATTTTAATCAATTTAAAAATTATTTAATAATACATACAAATTATAGTTCCAAATATAGTTTTAAGAGCTTAATAAAATAATATGTTTTTGTACGATAAACAAGATATAGTATAATAGTGCTAATTGAAAGTATTAGGACAATTGTTAATTTTTGTTAATTAGTAAAAGATGGGGAAAATGATTAATTAACTTAATAAAATTTAAATAACTATTTATACAATAGTAAAATACGCTACAACCAAATCAAAGGTACAATACGCTACAGCCAAATCAAAGGTACAATACACTACAACCAAACCAAATTGATTCTTATTCCACATCGAACGTTCACAACATAATCCTTGGAGACATTCTCTATAAATTATTGGGTCAATAAGTGGGTAAACAACTTATTGAGGCTTTCAATCGAATTGGCTAAAAGTTGAAAAATTTATAATTATTAAACAATAATAATTATTAAACTTTTAAAATTGTTTGGAAAAAAAATAATAATAATGCAGGCCTTGATGCGCGTTAAGCGGTCAACGGCAACTTTCCGTTGACCGCTTAATTAGCGCCCAAGCCCTAGGCGTGGCGTTATTGCCACGTCTCGCACCTAGGCACTCCATTTACAACACTGATATATACTAGTGTAATTTATCTATATAAAGAAAAATATTATCTTATCACTACAATTCCTAGCCTAGAATACAAGTTAGAATAGATCTCCTATTCTAACTGTCAAGTCATATTAGGATCAACATATTTATTGATGTGTTATGTGCCTTGTTGAAATAATTGGAGCATGGCAACTAAGAATATGTTGTTTCTTTGTCGAAGACGGAGAGAAGTTATGACCCTTAACCTTACGTTTGGTAGACTTATTTTCAAAACAGTTTTAATCTGAATATTATATGCTTATTTTGCTCTGTCATGCATATCGATTGTTCAGACAATCCATAATTAGCTGCATATT
Organism: Fraxinus anomala; assembly: GCA_903798345.1. NCBI lineage: Eukaryota > Viridiplantae > Streptophyta > Magnoliopsida > Lamiales > Oleaceae > Fraxinus > Fraxinus anomala. The sequence continues at coordinate 1,119 of CAIGRN010142317.1, forward strand.
TAAATCAATCACTAGTTGCTTCTGTTATTATCCAGTTTTTTATGAATTTTGGTCTCAACAATGTCTTTATAGGTTTTCAAGTTTTTTTGTAAAGATGTTACAGACGATGGGTTGCTTCGGATGTTACGAGTCATCAAAAAGGATTTAAAACCAGCTAGACACCAGGATACAGATAGTCAAGATGAAGGCGATGCTGATGATGATCTTCTTGCTATTGAAGAAGCAGAGGAATCTGATGTGGCTGAGACAGGTGAAACTGGTGAAAGCGATGAACAGACAGATGATTCTGAGGCAGTGGTTCGGGAAGATTCTGATGATGAATCTGATGAGGGGATGGATGACGATGCAATGTTCAGGATGGATACTTATCTTGCACGAATTTTCAGGGAACGGAAGAACCAAGCTGGAGGTGAAACTGCCCATTCTCAGCTTGTTCTCTTCAAGCTTCGCGTTCTCTCTTTGCTGGAGATTTACATACATGAAAATCCAGGCAAGATTTGTATTGTCAAGTTTGCTTATGATTCCTCAAAATCTCCTTGCATAAACATCAAAGCCTGATTTCTGCATCATTTCTCTTTGCATTCCTTAGGTTAGTTGCATTGTGTCAATAATCTTCTCTGAAGCCATAATCTAGGAATTCATTTAGCAGCATGTTTTTTTAATGTCATCCACTTTTCTTTTTCCTTTTCCTTTTCCTTTGAGACTTCTTAACTTTGTAGTTACACCTTTTGGCCAATGTTAGTCACTTAGGAAATACCAGACTTGTCTTCAAATTAAGCAAAGGGGTGATTATGGAGGAAGAAAAAAATAACGGTACAAGAATAGATTTAATTACAAATTACATCATTCATTTTGTGAACAAACTTGTACTGATATTCTGCATTTCAACATTTTCATAAATGGAAGTCAAATATTTTGATTCACTTCATTCATCTTTGCAGAAGTAGGATATTAAGATTTTCTTGTATACAGGTAAACCGCAGGTGCTGAAAGTTTTCTCACACCTTGCTCAAGCATTTATACATCCACATACTACAGAAGGTAGTGAGCAGCTTGCCCAGCGGATTTGGGGTATTCTGCAAAAGAAAATCTTTAAAGCGAAGGACTATCCGAGAGGTGAAGCTGTACAGCTTTCTTTACTTGAAGCACTTTTGGAAAAGAACTTGAAGTTGGCAGCAAAGCCTTTCAAAAGGAAAAAGTCTGCTTCCAATCCATCTAAAAAGAAGCAATCTGCCTCGCGGAATCGATACAAAATGATAAGTTCACTTGCTCAAGGCTCTACATTTTGGATTTTGAAGATCATTGATGCAAGAAACTTTTCATCCTCTGAATTGCAGAGGATGTATGATATTTTTGAAGTTGCATTAGTAGCCTATTTTGATAGTAAAAAGTCGCAGATGAAATCTGATTTTTTGAAAGAAATATTTAAAAGACGAACTTGGATTGGGTATCACTTCTTTGGTTTCCTTTTGGAGAAATGTGGTAGCGCAAAATCACGGTTTCGGCAAGTTGAAGCTCTTGATTTGGTGAAAGAGATTTTGAAATCATTTATCTCTTCTAATGCTGACGATGAAAGTGGGCAGAATGCATTAAAAATGATGTTGAAAAGCCATCTTCCAAAGATATGTCATCTAATCAAGCAGTTAGTGACCAACATGCCTGACAAGCAGTCCAGACGAGCTGATGTCCGTAAGTTCTGTACCAAAATATTCCAAATTTTGAAGGCTCATAACCTGAGCTCATCGTTTCTTAAAGCTTTGGAGCCGGATGGTCATACTGCTTGTGAATCTCAACTTGGAGAGACATTTCTTTCTATGAAGAAGCAGGAACACTAATACGTAGCAGCATCAGTTGCTGGAAGCTGTATTCAGGGCTCATTCAACCTCAAATACTTCGAAGCTTGGGAAGTGGTGAATTGGCATTACTCCTCAGAAGTAGGTATGATGGTGCTTTTTTGATCTTGGAAACTGTTGTCAACTTGTCATGGAACACTTATCTGCAGTTTTCTTGTTCTATCTTTAGTGTTTATTTCAGTCATTGGTCCGTTCCAAGTTGCAGGACCATTCAATTTTGAGCCAAACTAGTTAAGTGTATTTTATTTCTCTTTCACCTCTTTGTATGGACTCCTATAATCAACCTTTGTTACAACCCTTATTTTATTTCTTTTTCACCTCATATGGAGTATTGAATAGAAGAAGTAGACTGTATAAGCAAAAGGGTTAAAATGGTGATGTTGAAGGCAACTTGATTTTCCCCATTCTTTTGGAAGGAAGTAGGACATGTCTGGGTTAGTTAAACATTGAAAAGCAATCTCTAAATGATCTCTTTCAACATATTCCTTCCCTCTTATTGAAGTGCAAGAATGAAATAAAGTAACTGGGTCTACTTGATTCTCCTTCCCACCAGAAGCATTGATCAGTCTGTTTTGAAGGAATATTAGGTTCTGTTCAGCGATTGATCTCTACAACTCTTGCTTTCTAATTGGTATTAGAACAAATTAATACTGTACTTCGATTCATGGGCGATTTGGCGTATTGAATGGGACAAAAACACATATTATGCAAGATTTAATGCTAAGATTGTGTGAGGTGTTAATGGCATTATGCATGAGTCATCAAATGATGCGACGTGTGCACATGAATTGACGTCTTCTTGACAGCGGATCATTGTCCAAAACGAGCACATTCGTAGATTATTAAAGAAATTATTGGTCTTTTAAGTAGTTTTTAATTAGTTGAGTTGGCTCATTGTTTCCTTCAGGCGGTTCAACTTGGCCAATAGCTGGCTGATTTGACCCCTATGAAAACAAAAGAAATCTGTTCAAATTTAGAGAAATAACATTTCTCATGTCGAATCCCAGAACAGTTGCACTTTTTCTTTCTTGCGAGAACAACAAATTAAGCCACGATAAGAATGCGTCTCAAGTCTTAACAACAAAGAGGCATTGGTTAAGCCAGTGGTGGAATATGGCTGGACATTAGGGGTGCGGACGAGTCAAATCGCTTGGGGCTCAATTCGATCCTTCTCGACCCACAACTCTAGACGAGCCATGTGCTGAGTCACAAATATCTCTTTGGTTTGACCGTTGGTAGCTAAATGGTCATATTTGTTATTGTCATAGGTCCAATTTTATTAATTTTTTATTTTAAATTGGTCTATTTTTTTCTTCTATATAAACCTCCATTTCACTTCAATTTCCTTCCCAAATTTCTACCTTGTCAATTTACAATTGTTATAATGTTCATTATTTCTATTTTTTATTATTGTTTCCTATTTAAAAAGGAACTGAGTTGTGGGCTCATCTCAGCCCACACGATCCTAAGGACCAAACTAGGCACAATTGTAGACATGAGTCAAACTCGAGTCTAAAATCAAACCAACTCACGACTCAATTGCCACTCCTACTTGCAAACCTACAAAATAAATGCTACGAAAGGATCACAAATTTTACATAAAAGCTACGTACTTCGGTTGGTCAAATTTGCTTCTCTATATTTCAGTGATAGTCAGATACTGTGTTGATTTTACACAACAAAAAATAAAAAGAATCAGGAAAATGTAACTTTTTAAAATGGGATCTGAATTCCTCCAAACAATTATTTGCCAACTTGCTTGAATTAAATATTTTATTGATCCACGTTCGTTCTTGTAGAGTAAGTGATATGATGAGAAAATCACATGGGAGAGAAAAAACCTCAACTTTTGCTTTCTTGTGACGTCACATGCCTGCCTGCCAACCTCTCACTTAACTGTAAAACCCAGAGAGACCAACAAAATTCCAACTAGCACCCAACTTCAAATCGAATTAAAACAGGTCAAGATTGAACTTATTTTCTTTCCATTGCATAAAAACACTGGGAACAAATACCAACATAATCGTATGGTAAATAAAACTGTACAAGATGTATCTCTACACTGTAATCTCCCCCTCTATTCCCTAAACTCAAATTTGGAAAACTTAATTCAACTTCATAGAACAGACAACCAAGAAACTCCTTTTACTTCTAATTTACAACTTCAGTACTCAACCAGATACCCACAAACTTCTCTTTTAAGCTTTTGCTTTCCCATATTGGCGTATCTTTGCAATACTCTGCAAACGGTGGGTCGAAAATTTCAGGCCATCTCTTTATGTAAATGCACATAAAGATTAAAAATGAAAACTAGTTTAACATCTGCTTACCCCAAATCAACAAATATCCTAATGATCAACGCATTCTGAGGCAAAGAGCCAATTTTGATAAGTTCATACTCAATATTTGCAAATTGACTTAAACCGAGATGTCAGGATTGCGCATCATCTGCATCGGATTCACTACTGGAGGAACTCCCTGAATCAGAACCTGTTAAGAAAAGGAGCTCGTAGTAATGAGCATTGTATTAATAAATACCTTCCAATACCTCAAATTCCGAGCAACAAATTCCTCAATACAATTCAGAAATGCAAGAATTAATACCACTGGAAGACGATTCACTACTGGAACTGCTAGAACTACTTGAGCTGCTACTGGCATTGCCTTGATCATGACCTCCTCCACCACCACCTTCTTCATCTTTTTCGATCTCAATGGGAGGAAAGCTTGTCGCAGGCATATCATCATCGATATCCACATCCTCATCCTCGTTCTTTTTTAGCTTCTTTCCCATGTCATTTTCCTCACTCATTGCATCCTACAAAAATCAACCACAGAACATCATTAGACAATAATCATATTGTCCCAGTCCCAATCATAAAATTCAGTAGGTAACTAACTATATTGACATTATCGAATTAAACATTACCATGTCGTCCTCCACATTGTGTGTGGTTAGAGCAGTAGCTTCAGCATTATGATTGTTGTTCATCATCAATGCTTGTCGTTTAGTCTTACTCACCATCTTCTTCCAATTGGTCACAAACCGATCCAATTCCCAAAGAGTCTCGGTATCAAGGGCCTCTATGTCAAGCTCAATTTCATCACCATCTTGCCCCAAATGCTCATTCCTCTTCCTTATAATCTGAACCAATTGTGGCATCTTCTCCTGAGGCAAACTCTGTAACCCACTACCAAGTTTATGCTTCTCCTCAATACTCATCTCCCTCTTATTCGGATCCTTTGCCCTTGGTTTTGGCTGCTTCACCATCCCTACCCTCCCAACTTTCTGTTCCTTTGCAGGCAATGGAGCACTGACAGGAGATGGAGTTTGTGCATGTACTGGATGGCTCAGTGGTGGCAGCGGAGGGGCGGGAGGCATTTCGATGCTAGAATGATTTTGTACTTGCTTTTTCTCCGGCTTCTTTGAAGCCTGAGGAACAGGAATCGGGCTCAATTTTGGTTTACTTTTCTTTCCTCCCCTTCCAGGAGATGATGCCATAATCTGTCTAGGATTATTCCACTGACTCCCTTGCAATTCATCATTATCCCAAAATTCTCGAAGCTCCCTTTCTCTTCGTTGAGTATTACAACTATCAATCTTCTCCTGAATTGGACTAAACAATTCCTCGAACCTCGTTAATAGCTGCTCTGCCATGGCGTGAACCTGGTCAGTTTTCGGATTGTACAGTAAGGCATTATTAAAAGTCAGCCTCACATCAGCAGCAAATTCAGTAGGATGAGAATACAGATTCTTGGTTAGATTCGACTTTACTGTCCCCAGATCCATTGGCCGCTTCACAATTTGATGATAATCGTGAAGCCCCAGAGCAGCCGCATCAACTGGTTTATTGAATATCCACCCGTTCTTGTGCTTCATCAATTTCGTCAAAATCAACCTGCATTCCTTCAACATATCCCCACAATCAATTGCGTTTTTCACCCCTAAATTTCCATTATCAAGAAATCCATTGCATAGTTTCTTTGGATCCTTATTGGATCCAACTGGGGCTTCAGGCCGTTTGTTACCAGATAATTTCTTTGGTTTCCCTTGAGACCTAGGAATGTTACTGCTACTGTTGAAGTTAAATTGGCCGGAGTCGATTTGATCCCTCAGCTTCTGGATCTGTTCAAGCTCGGCAGCCAAGCGTTTACGGAACTCTATAAGTTCGGATTTTGTGTACGAAGCAACGTTGTAGGTTAGATACCCGCCGTGGTTGAATCCACTACGCGCCGCCGTAGTAGTCTGATTGAATGAATAGGCATCGTCGGCCTGTGTTGTAGCCGGAAAATCATCGTTGTACCGGCCGCTTCCATTACTGCTTGAATTGTGGAATTGCTTTTGCTTTTTCTTTGGGTTAGGGTTAGGGTTTGTATTCAAGTGAGGATTTGAGTATGGAAACTTCCCCATATGTGCCCAGCCCGATTCATTCTGGCTAGCCAAGACAGCGTATGCCATGAATAGCACCGCCGGCGCTCACCTCAGCTCCGTCGAATCTCCGATCCAAAAACATCTATAATTTTATTCGACTGATTTTCCACTTACGGCAACGCGCTCGCCAAAATTTTCCCCAAAAATATTCCGATCGCCGCCGGCTATTATTTGTAGAACAATTAAAAAGGGGGGCAGTATTTATGACTGGGCAAGTGTTTGAAGGAATTGAGCGAGGACTAAAGAACGAGGGCTAGGCTTCTTAAAGGCGATGAGATCTGCCCGTGAATAATACGGGCAGAATTAGGACCGTTGATCAATTTGATTTGTTTATCGAAGGGTTGTGATAATCTGTTTGCTGGCTTGAGGAGTTGACCGTAACATCTGGCATGGACGCTGAGGATGAGATGTGTTGTGTACGTGGCGATATGTGCATCGTGGATTGTGAGGCACTTCTTGGAAGTGCAATTTTGGGTCGGGAATTTAGGGTTTTGGGAGAGGCGTGTGGCGTGGGATGGTAAACCCGTAAATTTGAAGAATTTCGAGTTCACATGTGAAAACAGGTGACGTGTCAGGAAGACGAAGTTACTACCATTAGAACGGACTGTGTCTTTGTGAAAGAAATTTCCTCCCCCAAGGTAATTTTAGAAAAAAAAAAAAGAAAGGGAATTCATTCTTTCATTTTTGTTATCTTGATTTCTTAATTTCAGAAAGGTGTTTTGCTTTCGTGAACTTGGTCTAATTTTGTGCCTATTTGAGCTCCATTTATTTTTTTACTAAAAATATATTTTGAAATAACAAATTGTCGAGAACGTATGATTAAAAAAAAAAAAATTGGGTTAACTTGTAATATTATTTTAACCGAAAAATGTGTAATTAAAAAAAAAATATATATATTTTCAAAATAATGGAATCAAGGAAAAGCTTAATTAATAATTTTTGGGTCAATTGAATACAGGGACTGATCCAGGATCAGATTACAAGTCGGGCTACTAAAAAAAATTTAATGAGCTGGGGGTTGATCTTTCCTTGATTGAATACAAGGTCCGAATGTTTGATTTTTGGCATATGGGGTTCCAAACTTTACGCTTAAGGTCCTTTTGTGACAAAAATAGTAAGTTTGACCCTCAAAATGTTAAATTTCGAGTAAAATAATCATTTTACACTTAATGTGATTTATTCAAATAAATAAATTTCACTTTGAGTTCCGTATCTTTAAAGGTTGTGACAATGGGTCATGAACCTTTGGTTTCTACATCTCGAGTTCGTAACCTATATAACGTAAGACTGGCGTCATTTTGTGATAGAATTCATAATTTTTACCATTATATTGTCAATATATTGAGTAAAATGGCCATCGTGTTCTAAATTTAGGGTGTGTTTAAACGACATTATTTTGAAAGATTGTATTTTGGAATAGTAGATTGATGGATGTGGTTGAAAAATAAGAAAAAGTTATTGATGTGATGAAAAATATTATCTTATTGAAGAATGTGTTGTTGAAAATGAGTAGAAGAATGAGAATGAAAATTTTAATATGTATTAAACAAGGGCTTAAAAACAAAAAGACAAATAAAATTCTAAGAGCACAAAAAATGATATGTAATTTCTCTTCCACCCATCACCAACAATGAAATTTTTCCACACTCGTCGTTGGTCACATCTCTCCCAATCAATCAATATACTTACAAACCAGTGGTAAAACCACTAACACACGTGTTTCCTCCTATACTATTACTATTGTTGACCTATGATTGATTATAACCTTAGAGTTTTGAATATAACAAACAAGTTAATCTTATTTACTAACAAGTTGAATTCAAGGAATTATAGTTTTTCAAAGCATGCGATGAAAAATTGATCGATGGTCGTCAAAAGATTAAAGGCTATCATTACAAATCGGACTCATGAAGGAAGTCAAGATCGAAGTCACACATTAAAGAATTTAAGAGCCAAATTTCGGAGCAAGACCAAAGATTTGATTTCTTAGATAATATGCAAAGGTACTAATACTTCGATACTTGACAATGAATGCATAAGCTCAAGATCCTTTTATGCATTAAAAATAATTTTGTGCATTAAAAGTCATTTGAATACAATAATTTGATCAAATGAAAAAATTACTTTTAAAAATGATATTTGGACTTGAAAAATACTTTTTATTTTGAAAAGTTAGTTAAAAATACTCTTCAAAAGTCTATGCTTTTCAAAACCTTCAAATCGGAACAAATGGAGTCAAAACATAAAAATCGAGCTGCCCGACCGTTGACCGGATGGCGATTGACCATCCAAAATAGGCGATCGGTCCGAAATTTTCAACAGTCCAAAATTTGACCGTTCGGACTTCTAATTTTTTCTGTACAAATGTCTATATTGATTATCCGAACAAGAGGCGATCGACTGGACGTGGTCATCCGAACTCCCAGACTTTTTGACATTTAGAACTTTATAAATACCTCTACTTCTTGTATTAAAAAAAAAAAAATTTCTTCAAAAACATTAAAGCGAGATATCTTTTGAGAGATTTCTTCAAATTAACATTTGCAATCATTTCATTTATTTTTTCATAGCAAAAACTTTGATTATTGAACCAAATTTCTTGAATCACTTTTCTCGTCAAAGTTTTTTTTTTCTCTCTTTGTGCTTAACTTATTTGTGTCATTCTTAAAAGAGAGATATATTTTTGAATTTGAAAAAGATCTTTACATTTACATTGCATAAACATTTTTACTTCTTCATATTGAAAACTTTGATTGATTGAATTAAACTTGTAAAGTCATTATATTCATCAAAGTTTTTCATTTATCTCTTAATACTTAATTATTACAATCATTCATTAAAAGAAAGAAATATTTTGAAAAGATTTTTTAACTAAAATTGCATTTGATTCTTCTTCATCTTTTATTGAAAAATTTTGATTGGTTGAATCTAAATTTTAACTATCGTATTTATTAAAGTTTTTTTATCTAACACTTGAGTTATCATTTGTTGTTATTCATTGAAGTGTTAGCCTCTATTAGTATTTAACTTGTGTGTATTATTTATCAAAAGAGATATTTCATTGTAAAATCACTTTGATAAAGTGTGGGTTGTGTTGAATTCCAGTAAATATCAACATTGTATAAGGATCGGTGCTCCTTGTTGTAAGTCACCATGTGTGTCATATTGAGGTTTCATAAAGCTCAACAGTGTAAATCGTGTTGAGGTCCCGTAAAGCTCAACATTGTATAAGGATCAATGCTCCTTATTCGTAAGTTATCGGAAGCGAGCGTTTGATTGCACCATAAGTCAATCAATATAGTGAAAATGCATTGTTCATGCTCGAGAGCTTGATAATGGAGGACGTAGATCATTACTTTGGATCGAACCTCCACAATTAGATCGTTTTCATCATCTCTCTCTTTTACTTATTGCTTTCAAATTTACGCTTATTATTTAAATTGTTCCATTTAGTCTTTACTTCCTTGCATTTAGTCTACTTCGAAGAAAAAGTTTTAAAAAGCAAATTCACCCTCATCTTGGTTAGTCATTCTTGAGTTATCATACCAATCTTCAATTTCCATCGATTTCTTTAAGAAAACAATGAACTCCCACCAACCTAACAGTCGCAACTTGAGAATTGGGACAAAGATCGAAATGGTAACTGAGAAGGTAGAAATAGTGATTGCAGCAGTTGATGCTGGGCAAGTGAAAGTTCATGTATAGTTCGTTCTTCCATTTAGAGAATTGATGGAAATATAAAGTCTGTAATACTATATGAGTGTACGTGTGTGTGGTTGGGTTGATTGGTTGGGAGATATTGGCTGACGGCGAGTGTGGATGGATTTCATCATTTGTGATGGGTGGGGGACAAATTACCAACTAATTGTGTTGTTTTCTATGAATTTTTTATTTTTTGTTTGTTTTTATTTTTATGTTATTATAATAAGGGTGTGACGGTCATTTTACCCAATATATTCTCCATATAACGGTTAAAATGATGATTTTTCTTTGCAAAAGGACGTTGATCGCAAACATTTTATAGGTCAGGGATCGAGTGGTTGAAATCAAAGGTTGAGCACCCCATCAGCACAATCTTTAAATGTTTAAGATCTCATGTATAGTTTACCAATAATTAAGGGTAAAATAATGCTCTTACTCAAAATTTGATTTTTAACAGTCAAATTGACAAAAAGATTTTGTCACGGACATTTGTAAAGTTTAAGACTAAAGCTGTATAATAAAGTGAATGTTGTGGTTCCAACGCTTGTGGAATTGAAAGGTGTCCCCAACAGCAGCAGCAGAGGAGCGACAATTATAGACAGAAAGAAGAAGCAGGTGTCGTAAAGTTGATCGTTACAAGTGTTTCGACGAATTTCATTGGAATGTTCAAAGGCAAAAAGAAGGGGATTTTTATAATCTTGTTATTTAGTAAGAATCAGTGAAATGACAAAATTCATAAAAATTATTCAACGAGCTCTAGAAGGAATTTCAAGGGTACTAGAAATAAAAGGTTCGGGATCCACTGTGATAACCTTCAAAGGCTTGGGACTCCAATTACAATTTACGTAAAAAAAATTAAACAAAAAAGAATCATATAATTTTTTTCTCAAATTTCGATGGGGGCAGGCATGTTCCAACCTCCCTTCGTCAATATTTGTAAAAACACTTTTTAGTGCATATTTGATAAGTGATCATATTAAATAATGATTTTAAATTGTGTATAATAGTATATGTGAGTCATATAAATATATATAAGAAATTAAAATATAATCTCCTATGCAACATTCATGAAAGGTATTTAAAATTGTTGGAAATGAAATTATTAACGTGATGTGCTATGATATGATTATCATTGTTAATTGTTAACATGTAAAAAGTTTTCTTAATTCCAGTTCATATGGAGATCATGAGTTGAAAACCACAAATTCGGGTTGAGTAAGATTTCGACTAGTGTGTTATATGTACATAATGATTTACATACACATAATGTAGTGAAATGTGATCGAGTCAGAATTTTTTCAATCAAATAAATAAAAAACTTCACAGGTCTCTTTTAACACATCATCTACATGCAAATCACTATGTAACTCAATTATGCACAAATAGCTTTATTCAAATTTCAAACACTATTGTAAGCTTAATCACTGACCATTATTTAGCTCGTTCAAGATGTCTATCTATGACCAAGAGTAGGTAACAATTGATAAAGGAGATTTTTCATGGATATCACAAAATTTAGGTTTAAAAATATATTAAAAGTTATCACTTTTACAAATGATGCTAAAAAAGTCACTTTTTTGGTGTGAAATGTTCAAATCACCCTTAGATATACATTTTTGAGAGCATTTAATGTTCATTAATGCCATGGTGTAATATTTGGCGGTTGAAAGAAGGCGGTTGTAAGAAGGCGGTTGAAAAACAATTTTAGAA
>CAIGRN010142329.1:0-20654 GCA_903798345.1 Fraxinus anomala
AAAGAGACGAAAATGACGTTTTGCCCAAAGAATGTAAAAGGTAGGGACATTTTGCACCAAAAAACAAAAGGTAAAGACGTTTTGCACAAAAACGTGCAAATATAAGGACGTTTTGCGTCAATTACCCTTTATAAAATGTTATACACATAATTTCGAAAAATCATTCAAAAACATGTTATAATATTTTTCTTTTTGAGAGTTATTAGATGAATTGATAATTTGATGAACCGCGATTTTCCTCGTAAATATCTTCTGCATGGAAAAATTGAAGCCATAACAATTATGCTCAATTGGGGCCAACTTACCGTCGCTTTTATCATGAAAAAAGAATAAATAAAATATAAAAAGAATTGACAGGTATTTTGTGTATTACAGTAACAAAAAGGAAACTGATGTTCACCACTATTGCCGTTTGAAGGCATTAACAAGACAATGGAATTGGTGGAGTTCGAAACCGGTTGATGTCGAGGAATCAACAGATGAGTCACGGTTAGGGGTGAATTACCAATCGAACTCAAGTTGGTTCTCTTCAAAATACATTAAAGCACGGAGAATAGATGGTAGAGGATTAAATAGCGGAATTGGACAACGGGTAACAACAAACCTATTCTACTTTAAAATCAACTTGACAAACACCTATTAAGTAATAATTTCCTACAAACCGTTCATAAGTAGGATATTTCAGGACCACGTAACCTGTCTCACAAGATTCACCATTCACAATCAAAATTGTTGAACAAAACCATAGAATAAGATGCTACACAAAGAAGTAATACAAAATTTCCTGAAGTGGACGAAGAAACTGTGGCACTGAAAATTCTCGTATATTTCATCCATCAGCCTCTTTCTTCTCGACCATTCAAGAAAGCTTATCTTACAATCTAACTCACAACCTGAAGCCCCCGAAAAAGGACACTCGTGGACCTTCTAATCCACCTCAATGTGCCCAAACTTCCTTACCTCAAATGCATGGTTACACTCTGCTTCATTATGATGTTGACTCTGCTTGAAATCCATCCGTTTACCAAGTTAATATTTTGGGGGAAGTTATAACCATCTTTTCAATTTCAATGGACATAGATGCTGCCACTTTTGGCAATTGCTTCAACTTCTATCCATCGTGCTCTGCAAGAAACAAGGTAATGGCTGCAGAATCTAACAAATAAATTAATACAGGTAAAAATTCAGAATAATCTCTCCGCTTTTCTCATACAAGTCCTGATCCTGAAATCTTAAATCTTGCTTGCAAATTCAACACATCCATTATCATACAAATATTAACTGAGATTTGTTAATGGCATCTCAAAAAGCTCTATGACATGATAGGCTACAAAGATCTGAAGTAAAATTACCACTTCAATTGCCTTAAACATTAACTATCCATATTAACTGCTGCGTATTCGAGAATGTATATTGCATTCTTGGTGGAACAACAATGCACTATTATAAAATAAAACACTGAAAATGAAAAACAATCTTTTTTCAAGACCAAAAGTATACCTTCGTGAAGAAACATTTCTTACCATTGTATAGCATGTGCAGTTTGAGGATGAAGTCATACCATTTGAAGTCCTTAAGAATAACCACCTGCGAGTGAAGTAAATTGCATTGAACTTTTAGCCACAAAAACTATGAAAGGAAAGGAAAAGGCTAAATTATTGATTAGAAAGAAATATGTAATAGTTCCACCTCTATTTCCCTGTTAGAGGTGTAGTCTTCATTCCACCACCACAAAATTTTGCATTTTCAATGCAAAGGGCTGTCACCTGGGAGTACACTTCCCAATTACCATCATCTACCTAGACGAGAATGTTAAAACAAATTTATTGCTTTTTAATATTTGAAAAACAAGATTAAAGGTGAAAATAAAACTTGCCATAAATAGTGGTGGTATTTATAGACTAGGAAAATTTAAGATCCCTAACCTTGATTCTGACGTCCTGGATATGGTGACCAGAAAAGGCTTGAAGAGCAGAGGCATGTCGTACTGAAAGGGATCAACGTTAAGTTTGTTCTATATATCATGGTACATTTTGTGCATATGATGTACTCGATATCATCACAATTGCAATCACACCATGTCTTTCACTTGTCCATTTTCAGGCCCATATGTCATTTTCATTCATTTCAAATTCACCAATATAACAAATCAGGACTGCAGTTGATCCCATATTTGCATCAAAAAACATAATTTGTTAAAATTATAATTAGGGGGTAAAAAAACTGTTTCTAGCCGACTAGAGATAATTGACTTGATCGGCTGTTTCCAGCTGGACGTTTTCAGTCTGGGTTGACAGTTCTTCATTCTCATTTGTCTGAGTTGGCGATTTTACAGACGATCGTAATTTTGTCTGAAATAATATATACATGCAGATGAATTTATTTTCTCATTTTTGTTAAAAAAAATTATAGATCTGTTTAAGATCGTAAATTTATTATCTGTCTATGTCGAGATAAAATTTAAAGATTAAAATAATATACTAATTTAACCAAAGCGAAATTAAAAACACGTAAATATACTTACCGACTTCGAGTGATGGCTGTAAACAATATTTTTTTTATTGAGTGTTTGATAAATTTATGAGATTTCAAGTTTGAAGCAGATGAAAAATGAAACAATTTTTATCTATGTTGGAATAAACAGATAAAGAAAGTGATTTGATTTTGAAATTTTAAGTGGAAAATGTTTGGAATTCTTTATAACTTAAAAGGGTATTATTGTATTTTAAATTATACCATATTTTTGTAATTATATAACATATTTAGGGGTAATTTTGTCTTTTACCGTTGAAAGATCATTGTGGTGAATAGTTAATTTTTTGATCAAAGTGGAAAATGGTCACGTTGACATGGTCAATTTGAAAATTACCCCTATATTACGGGCACATTTCTCTGTTGATCCCCAACCTATCATCGTATCAGCATATTGGTCCCATATTTTAGAAAGAGCAAATTTTTAAATAACAAAAAAATTTAATGTAACACTAACGTGTCTATTTCTATAAAGTTAGTCTTGTAATGTGAATTGATAATCTATGCCCTTATTTGGTTTAACTAAAAATCAATTTTTTGCTATTTATACTTGTACATCTTTACGAAGTTTATCTATGCGTTTGGATTGAAAATTGTTTTTAGGACAGTTACATTACAATTTTATAAGGATTTGGACATTTTCGACACCATTAAAGACTTACATGTAAAAAGTCGAGAACTAATTGTTGAATTAATTTGCTACTCGAACATTCTATCTTTATGAAGTTAGATTTGCTTTTCACTTTCAACGATTTTACCTAAGAGGTTGAAATGAATCAAATGATAGTTATTTTTAGACGATTACTTGACAATTTTATAAAGATTTAGACTATTGCAATTATGATGAAAAGTCGAGAACTAATTGCTGAAATAAATTGCTACTCAGACATGGGACCATAGGTGCAAATGTTCCTATTTTGTACCCAACATATCTCCCCGTCTCACTCGCCTCTCTAACAATTCGGAATATATAGATACACTTCAATACACGTATGTTCATCTGCCTATACATACAACAGTTATACATATATATGTGTGTGTTTCATTCTCTCTCTTTAAGCAAAAGATGGATCTAAAAGGAGGAAAAAAGTACAAAAATCTAAACCCTAGTTTTGTTTTTCTCTCGATCCAGGTAGAATCAGGAGCCTAGTTTAGGACTTTTTTTTTAGATAATTTTGTACCGAAAGACGGGTGATATTATCGATAATTTTGAGGTTTATAATTATTTTGCTTTAAGAGAAGAGGGCAGTGGTGTTTTTTTTTCATGTATGTACATTGAATTTTCCTGAATTTGGGAATGGGTTTTGATAGAGAATTACACAACGGATTTGCTCTTTTTCAGTTCGACATTAGCATTTTTTATTGCTCTGTTAGCTTTTATTTGAATGTGAAGAAATGAAATCAACTCGAAAATTCGAGGTTTGACATATTAGTGACTAGTTTGATTGGATAGTGGGAGGGTTTGGAGGGCATAGTTTGAGGTTCATGAGAAATGGAGGGTTTTGATTGAGTTTTGGGGGTATTTACTCTGTAGAATTGTGTTTTTTGCTTGGTCGAATTAGATTGGTGGATAGTGTGATCTGTGATCAAGGGCTAGTTTTTTATTTAGCCCAACGGCAAGAAATTTACCTTGGAATTTCAGAATGAGCTTACAAAATGAAGATCAGAACTCAGAGGACAATGTTGGGGAAAAGTTGCACAAAGTGCAAAAGTAATTAGCTTGCTCTTCTTTAAACGAGTTTGTTAGTTTTCATTTTGTGTTATATTTATTTGGGGGCAAAATGACAAACGAGTTTTCTGATGTTATAGGAAGCTGAAAATCTTGTACAGTAGAGAGTTCCTTTTGTCCTTGAGTGATCTGGATATTTGCAAGACGTTACCAAGAGGGTTCGATGAATCTATAGTAAGGTAAGAATGCTCCCCCTTATCCTATGAAAATTACTTATGCATAGTTACACAATGGCTCCAAAGAATATACCGATTATGTTATCTTCCAGATCTGTTGATTTTTTGAATTGCTTACCTGATGTTTCTACTTCTATTTAAAAGGTACTGTGGCATGCTTATATATGTATTTTGTTGCTCAAAGCAGTGAATTCGAGGATGCTTTGCGAAGCATACAAGATCGACCAAGAAATTCAGGGAGCTTTCCGTTGCAGGGCTTCAGACTCAATGAGTATGGCTCATCACCACCTACTCGTAGTGATTCTAATAATTACTCTCGAGGCACATTTGGGAGGTGGGAAAGCCGTTCTTCTGGACGGAGTGATCGAGACAGTGATTCACAATCTGATAAGGATTCAGGTTCACATTAAAATTTCTCTGAATGAATGGTGATATACCTTGTATGTATTATCATTGCTCGCTTATTTTGTATAATTGAATAAAAGCATGCAAGTATATATGTGGATCCTGCTCTAGAGGTCTCATTGAACTACAAATCAAGAGTTGACACTTAGAAATTTAGTGCTTGAAGCAAAGGAAATTGAACCTCTGACATATCATTATATTATATATAGGCATTCAGGTCCAAGTTTGTAATAAGTTTTTAATTTTCTTTTATTGGGATAATTGAATCTAACCCAGTTAGAAGAATTCCAATCCTCACTACCGCAGTGTTCAAAAATGAATAGTACACTCTGCCTGTGTAGTGGTCAGCTCCTAAATGTTTTGCAGAAGGGGATTACTAATTCCATTTTCAGGACTGCGAGAGTCATAACTTTGTTTGCTTTGACTCGTTATCCATCCATAAAAACGTGTAAAAAATGTAAATTAAAGAATAAAGCTTCTTGTACACCATGTCCCCCTCACAATAGGAGAAAGCGGGCCCCCCTCCTATTGTGAGGGGGCTGTTAAACTTGGTGTACATTAAATCCAAAATGTATAGATTATACGTATATGACATGTATGCACGTGTCATATATGGATTGCATAATAATGTCTACATGGCATGCACTTGAAATATCATCAATTATGTTTTTTGTTATTTTTTGAAATAAATTTTTTTCTTGGTCAGTACATACTTCAACTTCAAGCATTAAGCAATTGTTCACTGTCTTAGACCAGTATTCTCAAACAAGGTTTTGAAACAATGATATGTTAATATTCACCGGACTACTTTTATGACCTTGTTTAGTGCGATACACTGGAAGAAAAGATATGAAACTTCGTTAATTGTAGAGGATGAATTTGTGCGGGGCCTTCTGGTGAACCATTATTATTTTACGTAAAACTAGAGATTCATTTCCTTTTGCCGCATAATCTTGTTGAATCAATCTAAAAACTTAAGCCAGTAAAGAGCATGTGTATGTCATTTAAATATAGTCTCCAAAATGCTTCCTCACGCGTGGATGCGATTCATTTTTTTCATCAAAGTCTGACACGTGCACAATTTCATTAATTAGGTGGTGACAAGACTTGAACACTAGACCCTTTAATACTCTATTACCATGTTGAGTCATTTGATCTAAAAGCTTAAGTTGTTTAAGGTATCCTGCATGAATATCATTCAAATATAGTTTTCGACAAATCTCACATTTCACTATGTTTATTTCTTTATTTAGCTTTGTTGAACTAATGATCTACTTATTCTATAATCAAATTAGCTGTGGTTAGGATGATTATGTCCGTTCTATTCTTCTTCCTAGAATTCTATAGTTTTTGTGAGTGAATGGAGCTCGAATACTGTCTAAGAGGTACTGAATTCTCAAAGTCCTTGTATTCTTTCTTAATTTATAGTTTAGCAGAATGATTGGGTGCCTAGCTTGGTGCTTGTTCCTTGGTCAAACTCATTAGTGTTCTGCAAAATGTTTATGCGCACAAATTATAAGTTCTTTAGCAGATACATCTTTTGATTCCAGTCTCTGATTCCATGCACTATGAGTGCGTGCATACCATATTTACCCCTTTGTTCCTGTACATGCACCATTTTGTTCACCTTCTAGTCATCCACTATTCATGACATTTTTATCAGATAGTTATTCTTATGGTCAGACAACTTAATCACACTTAATTTTCAGATTCTGGAAGGCGATACAGCCATCAATCTCGGAGGTCTTGGCAGACTCCTGAGCATGATGGACTTCTTGGAAGTGGTTCATTTCCAAGACCATCTGGTTATTCAGCTGGAATCTCAGCTGCAAAGATGCGAGCAAATGAGAACTATAAACTTGGCAAAAAGAATGACCTATATCAACCTCCGCGCCCTTATAAGGTTAGGTTCCCTGTAAATCCCATTTGATTTCTGGTGGCTGAGTTTAATGTGTTTGGGTCAGTAAGCTATAGTTTTTCTTTCTTTTTCTGCGTGTTAATTGTTCTAAAAACTTTAGTGCACCCATGTGCCACATTAAGAAATTTGTGGGCAATTTCATTTTGCATAATCTCGTGCAAATCATAATTATTTCAGGCCATACCTCACACTCGGAAAGACACCGATTCCTATAATGATGAAACATTTGGTTCAACGGAGAAAAATAGTGAGGATAGGGCAGAAGAAGAAAAGAGGAGAAGAGGTATTGTTTCTTTCTACTTGGAGCCATGTGTGGTTGCCTGGTTGGCACCTTTGCTTCTTCTAATTCATTCTTTTTTCTCATTGGATGAGTTTTATCTTGACCTTCTTTCCAGATTCATTTGAGTTGATGAGAAAAGAACAACAGAAATCTCATCAGGAGAAACAAAAAATGAGTCTGGAGAAGCATAAAGTTGACAATGCCTCATACCTTTGTGAATTTTTGGAGGGTAGCAAAGAGGAAAGGGGACTTCTGGAAGGGTATAACGAATTGGATGTTTCGACTGCATCTCCTGTTTTGAGTGATGAATCTGACAAATCCTCTTTTTCTTCACACGCTTCTAGACCACCTGTTCCACCAGGTTTTACTAACAATATTCTGGAGAAGAGTACTGGTACGAAATCTTTGGTTCCTCCCCATTTAGCAGAGGTATGTTAATTGATTGCTGGATTGATCTCTGGCCAATAAACCCCTTTAGTAACGTAGCCTGTCATTTTTTCTCCTTATAATGCTTGTGGCTTCCTTGTTTGTATAAGCTGATCTGATTGATGCTGCATGCTGGAATCTGCTAGCCTAGTTTTTTTTTTTAACTTTGCTGAATTATTAGTCAGTGGCGAGCTTGGAAGGAATACAACTCACTTTTTCAAGTGTTTTCCTCAATTTGTTGTGCACTTTTTGTTGATTGATAGATCATAGATGGCTTTATGATCCTCTTTCATTGCCACCAATCACTTGAATGAATTAATTGATTTTCGCTGCTGGCCAGCAGAATTATATTCTTTCTCATCCGTCTTTATTTTATTCTAGAGTGGGTGGGTGGGTGGGTGGGGGATGGTAGAGGAGAGTGGGGTGCTTTCCATTTCTATCAAGAAAGATAATTTTCCGTTAATGTTTTTTATTTTCCTTGTTTAAAATTGCCCTACTTTGATACTAAAATTGTCAGATTTTCTATAGTTAGTTAGGCCCTGAGAAAGTGGTGGCAAACTATTATCTCATTCTACCTTAACTATAGTAAGGAAAGCCTACTCTGAGACACACAAGGTGAAGATTGGATGCACTATTATTGCTAAGAATGTACATGCAAATATCAGAAAAAGTGTGTACCGCCATTGGTAAATTTGTTGAGGGGAATCTTTGTATATCTAGCCAGGATCTTAATACTTTTATTTGTTATTTTATGTTATTCAGTGGTTGCTGATAAATTTGTATTGGGTGTGAATTACTCTCTCTTTTCATATTATGCTGTAGTAATAGCTCTGTCAGAAACTTCTACGCCTTTGTTCTTCACTTGTATCTAATTTCTTTTGAATTTACAGATTGGGAAGCCTGTAGCAGGGGAAAAACTTCTGTATTTTAGAACCAACCCTGTCCGAAATGGTAATCTTGACGGTTTTGAGCAGCAGTTATCGAAAGAAATTAGCTTAGTCGATGGGCAAACTGAAGATAAGAGTAAGCTTGTATCACTTCCAAACAAGGGGCAAACTGTAAATTCTCACTCGAGTTTAGGTGTGCCTAACAAGAAAGTCAGCGTGGAATATCAATGTGATCCTACTAGTTTTTCAGATGACCATGGAATTTTTAACAAGTCGGAAATCATTGAACTCAATGCCAAAGTATTGGAGGACAAAGTTGTTGGCAAGTCCAAGGAAAACTATTCATCAGTTCTGGAAAAAAAAATTGGCATTGCAACGATGAATGATAGTGGCTCTGTGGATTCAGCTGAGGTAGTCATACTTCTAATCACATTGTTTTTGAACACTCTTTTACTCTGTCCAAGTCCCGTCACTCTCGTTTGCAGTCTATGAGAAGTATAATCATGTTATAGATTGTTAGATATGCTTCCCCTCATTATTAGTGGTTGACCAGAAATTATGTTATAGTGTAGAACATATCTCCCACTTTTGTCTCCAACTTGACTAGATTTTTCAGATATGGTCCAGGACCAGTCCATTATTTCTCCTTTTTATCAACCAATTGGTTTATCAAATACTTTGTCACTTATGCTAAGCTTAAATATAAGTAATAGTTATTGTAAGTAACTGTCTGTCAAGGTATAGGGTGATTGATCTTTTAGGCCTAGCCAAATGAATAGGTGTCTCTCATCTAGTCATTGACATTCATTTAGTCCAACTTTCCCCCTTTCTTTCCTAAACTTAATACGAATTGCTTGTCTCTACCATTACTGTACTTCATTTCTTGCTTTTTCCCTCTAGTATCACATTGGAAAAGTTCACGACACGTGGAGTGCAAAATTAGCTCAGTCCTCGAAGTTTGCCCGATGGTTTTCTGAAGAAGGTATGGATGATGAGTACTTTTGCGTTCAGTGTTGTAAGAAATCCTAGAAAAATGTAACTTACACAGTGCTGTTCCTTTGTGATGACCTACAGAAGCACAGCCGGCGAATGGCATCTCAGCTGGAAGGCCGAATGATTTACTCTCGTTAATTGTCACTGGTGAAAAAGGAAGATCACAAGTTTCTGCTGCAAAAGCTGAGCACTTTACGCATGAATGCTCCTATGAGAGCACCGAACTTACTAGTAAGCTTACAGCTGGCATGCCCTCTGCAACTAATGGCATCTCTGAAGAGGTGTTCAGCAGTAATAAAAAAGAAGTAACTTCGACTGTCCTTACCTGCGAAGACCTTGAACAGTCAATGTTGTCAGAATACAGTCAAAAGAATTCAAACACAATGCCACATTTGAAAGGCTGGAGTGCTTCCAGCACAAATATAGAACAACCAAGAGAACATGATGATCATGCTTCTCAGCACCTGCTTACATTGTTGCAAAAGGGATCAGACCCAAATACTATGACCCTGGGCCCCAGTGCTAACATTGGCTTTACAAACAAAGTACTAGTTTCCGATCAACATGATACTGAAACTGCAGTTGATGAGCCTAAAACTGAAGAGTACACTAATAATATACATTATTCTGGAAAGACACTGACACTTGAAACACTCTTTGGAACCGCTTTTATGAAGGAGCTGCAATCAGTTGAAGCACCTGTTTCTGTCCAAAGGGGCTCAAATGGGTCTGCACAAATTGATGCCCTGGAGCCTCGTGGATTATCCTTTCCGGACATGGATAATGGTGTTTTTTCCTCAGCAATTGATGAAATTGGACTTCAAAGAACAAGTCATGAAAATAGTGTTTTGAGCTCGCATCACAGAGAGCAAACCAACCTGGCTAAGGCTGGGAATTGGCTAGGATTTGATGATTCTCAAGTAAATTCACCAAAACTCCCAACTGAAGTAGTGGCCAAACATGGTGGCTATAATGGGACAGTTGAATTTCAGCTGCCTGAAGAGGAGAGCTTCAATTCTGTTGATTCTTTGACTCCCCAACTGTCGACATTGATGCCAACCGGAAATTCAAGTAAAAATGAGTTCTTGTTTTCAAAAGAGCACGTTGACGTAGCAGAGAATCTGGCAGCTATAAGTGCTGTCATCAAAGACAAAAGAACTATAGTAGGTTCGGAATGTGTGCCCTTTGCATGTGGTCCTTATGAACACACAGATCCTGAGATTCCATATTGCACTATTCAGGTCCAACCATCACCTCCCCAATTTCAGCCCCTGCATATGAATCATGGGAGGCCATTATTCCATCCATTGGATTCTCATCCTGCTAACATGAGTTTGCAGAAGAAGTTCATGGGTCCAGAGAGTTTGTTCAATCATGATGCTCCAGCCAATTCCCAGTTTCCTGCAAATATTATTCGCCCTCCTTTTCATAATCCCAATTCAGGGGTTGCAGCGTACGATCTCCATGCTCATCGTTCAATACTGCACCCAATGCAAATGCCAGACAACCGTACTCAATTGTTATCTGACTTTCCAAGGGGTGCTCCTGTGCCTTATCCTGGCAATTTAACAACCGGTTTTATTCAGGACAGGAACCCAATGCAAGGGTTTCCTTTTGGACCTCACCAACCCAACATTGGCAGCCTTGGGATGTCAATGCCAGGTAGAAACTTCCCCTCTTTTATTTGATATATTAGAAAAGCTGTATACATAATCGGTCAATTGGCCTTTCTGATGTTTATTTATATATTGAGTGGTTTCCTGTGTGTCTACTTAGAAGATCTAGCCTTATAGGATTTGAACTAGATTGAAAAATGTACGATATCAGCTGTAGCCTGCAAATAATAAAAATTTGAGTGGTTTAATTGGAAAAATCTTTAGAAATCCAAACATTTCAAATACTGAATCACATTTTGGAGAAAATTCTATGTACTTGTAAAATTTGTTAAATTAAGTAGGATAGTAATGGGTAGTGACATGACATTAACGGAAATTCATATAAATCATAAGAAGGAATTCAAATTTGTTATTACATTGTTTCACCTAATCGTTAGATTTTTCTGGTGCATTGCTTCTTTTTCTTATAGCGGACAGTGATATTTAACTGCCTTGTCAATGAATTAGAAAAATATGCTTGGTTGTGTAATAAACTTAAGAGGAAGAGCTACCTATCAGAAAACCAAAAGGGTGAATTTTATGTTGGATTCTTGAGTTTTATTCGTCTGCTTAAAGGTTAAAGATTTAGCTCCTTTTATATTCTTCAATCTGGAAAATTAATCTTATTTGAAAAAACCAGTTAGTTACAGGTTGTTGGCTTTTCACGAAAGAAGCATCCAGTGCTTATTGTTCTTGGTCTGCTTTTATGCTTGGATTTGTATATTATGTTTTTGAGTTGGACGAAAGTTTTGTAGTTTAATAATGTTTTATAGCTCAAAACTTGCAGAAATACAAGCATTTAACTGCCAAAGCATGACTCCCACTATTTTATGATTTGTGCTTGTGCATATCTATATAATGACTGAAAGAAGAATCAACTCAATTTGAGATTATATCCTTTTTTCCCATTTCAGTAAAAATTTACTGATGTTGTTCCCATGATTGTTCCAGCTCCTGATAATTCTTTTGGCAATCCTCCTGAAGCATTCCAGAGGCTAATCGAAATGGAACTCCAGGCAAACTCAAAGCAGATCCACCCTTTCCACGCTGCTGCTTATAACCAAGGAATTTATGGTCGCGAACTAGACGTTCGTTTCCCGAGGTGAAAGTTTGATCATTTCACGTGGACGTGTACTTCACGACTTCGCTAAACAACGGTCTTAGCATTGAATGATCTTGTCCTGGCATACCTGGTTGGATTATGTATTTATGGATATCACAGAATCGGCTGTGATTTGATACTTTCATTTTATATTTTCTTAGGAGTTGAAAACAAATGAAGGTAAAAGAGGAAGCGCAAAAGTTTACAATAGAGTTGTGCAAGATATAACAATTTTCGTCAGTTTTCTGTTCCATTAAAAAAAATAAAGGGTATCTTTCTGCTTGAAAATTCATTGCCTTACCTATTCTTGCATCACTATTGCAGTCCACTGAACCAGTATGTTAGTTTCAAATGTTGTTTTGTATCTGATTTTGCATGTGGAGTAAAAGATTCTCTTTCAAGTATGCCCTGAAAGGAAAACGCAAGCTCGAATGCCAACATGCATCTATTATTTAATTCACCCGACCAGATAGTATCCATATCGGTTTCTTCCAGTCATTCCTTGTTCAATGGCGTGTGTGGGACAATTGCGTTAAGTCCATGGCTCTATTGCAAAGCTTATAATTTTTGGGCACATCAGATGATATATATCTCTCTTGAAAATAAAATTTTCTCACCTCTAATAACCAATGTTTTGAAAATCATCTTAAACATCGTCCTTGAAAGCTTCAAGGTTTGCATTGAAGTTGGAGCCGTAGATAAAAAATAAAAAAAATTAATCGTTTTTAATGTAATGAACCGATAAAATTGGATCTAGATCTAGTTTACCTAATTTTTTTGGGAACCAACAGGTTCTGAGAATTTTTTTTTTTTTTNTTTTAATGTAATGAACCGATAAAATTGGATCTAGATCTAGTTTACCTAATTTTTTTGGGAACCAACAGGTTCTGAGAATTTTTTTTTTTTTTTGATACCCAGGTATCCCAGCTTACGCCGAACTATGTCCTGGACCACCCATCACCGGCCCCTCAGCAATGGATGGAGGTAAATCGCGGTATATGCCCAAGTTGACCAGGGTCCGTGCACTCTTTATACTCTTGGAAGATGAAAATGTTTTACTAATTTTTTGAACATTAGTATTAGTTACAAAACGACAGCCGTTAGTGGTAATAAACCAATAGTGACTCATACAAGCTAAGTTGTCTAATGGATAATAGGGTGGCCCCCTACGCACGACATTGCTCTATCAAGCTTTCATGCATTGCGAAAAATTCCCCACTATTGCCTCCCTCAGGAGTTTGGACCATGAGATTATCTAAAAAGAAGATTTGTCTAAGTCACTTTGTTTCTTTTTGTCCAAATCACTTCTTTTTTTGTCCAAATTGCTTTTCTTTTTATCTAACTCGCTTCCTTTTTTCTGCAAGCATATAAATGCGTCGCCCTCTGACAGCTAAACTTTTATATGAGATGGTTTCAATAGGTTAAATAACAGAACGGCTTAGAAACTCGAATATGTAATCCGAAATCTCAACGGTAAAGCAGGAAAATAGTCTACAACAGGAACAAGATAAGGAAATACTCCAGACTTGAAAATTACAACACCAATTACAATGTGTTGGTGAATTCTTCCTTAACAAGTACTAAAAGATCATTGCAGTTTTTATTTAAGCAGCAGGTCACTCATTTATACATCGAGTTGAGAAACAATCAATGGCCTCGACAAGAAAATGATCGAAACCTACTTCTCTTCGTTTGTTGTCGCCTCCTCTGATGGGGAATCAAGCTTTCATGCATTGCGAAAAGTTGTCTAATGGATAATAGGGTGGCCCCCTACGCACGACATTGCTCTATCAAGCTTTCATGCATTGCAAAAAATTCCCCACTATTGCCTCCCTTAGGAGTTTGGACCATGAGATTATCGAAAAAGAAGATTTGTCTAAGCCACTTTGTTTCTTTTTGTCCAAATCACTTCTTTTTTTTGTCCAAATTGCTTTTCTTTTTATCTAACTCGCTTCTTTTTTTCTGCAAGCATATAAATGCGTCGCCCTCTGACAGCTAAACTTTTATATGAGATGGTTTCAATAGGTTAAATAACAGAACGGCTTAGAAACTCGAATATGTAATCCGAAATCTCAACGGTATAGCAGGAAAATAGTCTACAACAGGAACAAGAAAAGGAAATACTCCAGACTTGAAAATTACAACACCAATTACAATGTGTTGGTGAATTCTTCCTTAAGAAGTATTAAAAGATCATCGCAGTTTTTATTTCAGCAGCAGGTCACTCATTTATACATCGAGTTGAGAAACAATCAATGGCCTCGACAAGAAAATGATCGAAACCTACTTCTCATTCATTTGTTGTCGCCTCCTCTGATGGGGCAGTATTTCCATCTACACAAAAATAGAAGCGCAGTTAGAAGGGAAGAAGAAAATTAGTAAGAGACGCCAATTTGGGAGAAAACCGGGTAACTGAGTTTTACCATACTAAAGGGTGTGAAATGATTCTTAAAAACAGGATGTACTCGTGAAAAAAATAAAACAAAAACAGCAAGAGAACGACAGGAGAAAAAAATAAAGTATCTTAATGTACATGGCAAATCTAGGAAGAAATTATAATGCATACCTTCACCTACTGATGGAGCATAAGGAGATTTGCGGTATCGCGTTTGCTGTTGAGTTGGCTAGAACATCAAATGCAAAAGGAAGCAATTGATAATCAGCAGATGATCATAAATATTGTGCAGAAATCTACTAGTCTCAAGGCTCATCAACTTTCCGATGATAACACAATGAAGTGAAAGATGACCATTTTCCATCTCAGCACTAACATTTATTTAAACTTTTGTATGCAATTAACCTTAATTGCAACCATGATAGTTTTTGAGGAGGAGAATTATATTCGTATCTCATATTTGGCAGAAAGAATCAGAATTGGGGAAGAAAAGCTTTAGATTTTGAACGAAAATCAATCGAGGAAGCCATTCAATTACTGAATATAATATTGGATGCAGTTAAATCATCCGTTTATTCATGCACTATAAAGCTAAATCAAAATTTTAGCTTTCTTATAATATATAAATATCATCATCATCATCATCACACAAATAATAAATCCATGTTCTAAGATCATTTTGTCAATCAGGCACTTCTGGGTCCACCATTATTTCTAATTTAGGTGAAGGAGAATTAAATGCGACTTTAAAATAGTAAACATTGAAAATAATAGGTGGGGGAACAGCTTGAGTTGTGTTGATTCCTTCGAACTGTAAAATGTTTAACTGTCAAATAACATTGGATATACATGTACTATAATACTAATGCAGATTCTTTCTCTATTAAGTATCATAATTGACTTTCACAATCAGAAACACTAATTAGAATACCATTATAGACTCATCGTTATATATCAATAAGCAAAGCAAGTGAAACTTTCACAACAGTAGCAACCATCATTTAATCATTTTGAGCAAAAATTAATTTTTTGAGCAGACAAACTCTGCTTTTGCTAATTTTCTGGTTAGCAAAAGAATTAAATTAAACATGACCAAAAGTAGCAATTTGAAACAGAAAACTCATGCCACAGTATATGAAAGGTCATCACACTCTGTTCAGAAGTAGCATGTCCAGGAAAAGTTCACCTGTAACTTTGGTCGAAGAGCCTCGAGTGGCCCTTTGGGCTTCTCTACACCTTGCTGTAATCATACAACATTGAGGATGTTAGGTACTTATAGAGCATGCCAGTTTTTAACTTCTGTATGCTTCAAACATGAACAAGACGGAGAAGGTGCTATCAAGAGGAAGTACCTTTCCCAAAGCCCAATCAGCAGAATCAAAGTAGGCACGTTCATGATCCTGACATCAAATACAGATATTTTAGAAAGGATGGGGCTGGACCTGCACAATATTCAGGTTCTCGGCACCTGCACTTCCATTAAAAAGCATAATCAAGTAACGGTATTACCTTTGAAATTAGTGGCGGTTTCTTGGGCATGATTCCTCCATATTTCTTCTTAACAGCTTCTTCCTAATAAAGAAGGGGGGAAGTTTTCTCTAAGATAATGACACATACAAATCTAGAGACCACAAAAGATAATGAGTTGAACAAGACCTCCTGTTTGGTTGATGGCATGGACTTTTCACTGTCCTCCATAACTGCTTCTGTTTGCTCTTTGACTTCCTCTGTGCCAGACATACTGTTTCTAGAACCACCCCAGTGAAGAACACCTGCAGTAGTAATTTCAGAAGTGGTTGTAAGGAAGAGTCATTTTGAAAAGAGATCACTTATTAGCTAAGTACTTAATTTGAAATAAAATTTGGAGTAATTGCTTCAGAGAGGAGGTGATAGAGATTCAATTTCTTGATTAGCAGCATTCCCTATCCAAGTCAAAGAATTCTCATAAAGGTTTATTAGTATACTGATCTTAACTCATCCAATGAGAACACCCTAAAGAACATGCATTCATTGTAAAATGTTTTCACTTCAATTATTAAGAAGGATTGTCCTCAAAAGAAGGTATCAAGTTGGCATTATCTAAATATATTGCCTAGGTTATAGTCGAAAAAAAATGTAAAACAATAAACATCGTCAAAAGCAAATGACAATGATGGTAGTTTTACAACCTCCTAAAAGGCGAATGCCATTTATTGAAGGTACTTTTATAGCCTCCTTAAGTAATTGAAGGTACTTTTATAGCCTCCTTAGGCTTCCCCTTTTACAGGCAAAACTTCGCCTTTTGCATTCTTGCCACTCATAAGTAATCATGCCAAAGAAATATATAATCAATTGAACTTTAGGGGTAGGCACAGAAAATAGGATTTCACAACAACAATTAAACATAATTTACATACAAACTAAAGAATCAGAGAAGACGAAATTACATGCGTGCCGCATTGTATTATTGTTCCTATTCTCGAGGAAAGGAATCATTTGTGCATTGGTTTGTTATTATCAATTTGATCCCGCCGCCAAATCAATGTATTAATGTTCCTATTGATTTATTAGTATAATTTAATCCAGCATATACTCCAAGGAGATTTATTCGCTTCGGAGATTGGTAAAAAAACACAGAGAAAGAGGATGCAAGATTTGTATACAATATTTATTGATCATGAAAGAGCAAAAGATGCAATGCCGAGGGAAGTGGTAAGGTGTGTGCAACATTACAGAATATTCAGTGAGACATGTCAATAATATCAAACGTATATATGAAGAATCAATTACAAGAGAGACATATAATAGGGACAATATTTAATAAAAAAAAATCTACTAATATAGCCTCGTACCAAGATTCTACCTTGAGTCAGTATCTTTTTGTTTTACTCATGGATGAAACTGTTTTAGCTGTTAATAATAGGAGGGATATACACTATAAGTTGGATACTTTAAACTGCACTTTGGAGTTTAAAAGTATAGGATTAAGCACGGCTGAGACAGAATTCATAGCGTTTATTTAGTTACATTTAGGCATGAGGATGACATTGAAGCCATAATAAAGGATCTGATTTCACAAAGAGTAATTGCTATAAATTTTAGTATTTAAGCTAAATTACTAATAACGGAATGACTCGAAGAAGTAATAGACAAAATTGTTACCGATTACACTTGAGGGCTGGCTGGTTCTAAAGACGAGAAGAAAACCATAAACAACCACATCAGAAATTCAAGAGAAAATTCTGTAGCTAGAAGAAGATTACCATCAATAAACAACAAATTCGAGAGAAAAAAAAAAATCTAAGGAGCTAGAAGATGAGAATCTTAGATCGAAGTAGCGTTGAAATTAAATCATTCACAACAATCAGATCGAGTGCGAAATTAACATATAAAGACCGATTCTTCTACGCAAATAAATCTGAAACTACCTCGGGAGATGAAGAAGTTGAGTAGAAATCACTGCAATGCAAGATCTCCCTGTCCCCTTTGTAGCTCTATCAACAAGACTTAAAACAGACCGGGTTATAAATGGGTGTTCACAATTAAGATGGGCTTCTCGTGTGCTTCTATCGGGTTTTGACAGTGAGGTTATTTGAAGGAAAAATTCACAACTCAATTATTAATTATGGGCCAATTCAATTATCAGGTACAGAGTTTCAAAATTCAAAACTCGGTTGATAAATAAATAAGTGAAAATATTTTATTAATTAAATATATTAAGGATATAATTATACAATTAATGGTTACATGTACGTAATTATAAGTCACAACTTAGTTATTAGTCACATATTATCAAATAATTGGTCACGGATTATTTGATGGTCACAAATCAAAAAATGGTTGGTCATATACATCCAATCAGCCCACTCCCACCTCCTATCTCAATCCGCCATCAATACTTAGATCACAAATCAACTAAGTAGTTGATCACAAACTTTTTTCATCCCACCTCACAGTCGTCGTCGTCGTCGTCGCACCACCACCACGACACCAGTGTCACAAATTATGCACCACAGATCACGATACGCCACCATTACACACTATCACTGCAACACAGCACCCACTGCACACTACCTCACCCAAATAAACCACTGCACAAGGCACCATGAACAACCACAACCGCACCCAACCACCGTGCATAGCACCACCACTACACAGCACCAGCCACCATTGCATCCAACTACCACACATAGCACCGCTTCACACAGAGCTCTCTATTTCCACCACCGCAATCGCAAAACCAACATACCATCATCACCACCGCACCACAGAACTGTCTATCACCTCACCTCACCACACAAAAATAAAAATAAAATAAAGAATAATGGATCTGCATCGTGCTCAGCAACGATGAATTGTCGCGCACGAAGGAAAGCCATCGTGATGAGTTGCCGGATTGAGTTACGTGAGGAGTCACCGCTTGAAATGAAGCAGCCGGGGAGATGTATATTTTTCAAAATGAATTAAGATTTGTGAGGTGGGTAAAGTGAACGTGGTAAATTAATTTAATTTAATAATAATAACTAAATTATTATTTGATTTTTGAACAAAATACTTTCAAATCTGATTTTTTGAAATGGTAACTTTGGTCCTATGTAATTTCCACTATTTGAACACTACAATAGGGTGCGTCTATACGTATCGAACAAGTAGAAAATAACGAAAATTACACCCATATGATTTTCAACTTCCAACTTCAAAAATAAGATTTATGATTTATTTATTCAATAATCAGATTATAATTCAACTTTTTAATATTAAAAATAATATTTAAACATGTTCATTTGAAAAAAAAAAAAACTGATAAAGGTAATTAGAAATGGAATATAGGTAAATATCTGAGGATGGAGTTTTGAAAGATGATGTTTATACGAGAAAGAATATGGAAAAATGAATAATAATACAAAACACTCAGTTACAAGAGAGACCTTGTCGGTTGGTAAAAAATCGAAAACCTAATACAGCAGCTTCAAACTTGATCCTAATATTATCGAATTAGATCAATTTTGATCGAATTGGTTGGTTTCAAGGCATTGTTCCCAATAATTTTTTAAAGCATCAGGGATTCAATTATTGGGATGTCACCCTGATAGAATGAACCTGTAGCGCTTAAAATGATGCGAGCAATTAATTGTACGGGTAGGAGCCAAATAAACAAAATGACATCCAACAAAAAATTTCGAGTTGGGTCGGATTCACGATTATTTTTTTTTTTGCCAACCCCTAATCAAGTCTTCGACATCGTAACTATTCTAGTGCATCTTCCTAGTTACCATGTGATTTTTTATTTATGTTTTTCTAATATTGTAACTTTTTGAAATTGCTTAACAAGTTTTACGGGCGTATTAGGTGTCATCGTGTCTTCTGTTTAGATATAGATTTTAGGAACATGGTTCTTGGGAAGTTGTCGAATACCATAACCGACGGATTCATCACGACTACATGATAATACTTACAATATTAAAGATTGAAAATAGAGTAAATTTTAATTTATCATATCGATCAACCATAAATAATTTCGTATATCGAATTTAACGTATGTCATGAGCAACTTTAGAAGTAATAAAAATAAAATAAAAATTATTTTTCTTCAACAAAATCGATTACCTTTTAACTGTAAGGTGACCCATATACATTGATTGAAACATATAGGGCGGCTATCTTCTTTCCTAGCTTGACAAAAAGTATCAAAATCAAAATCAAATTCAAATTAAATTGATTGACATAAACCAGAAAGTTATTCATCATGATTTGAAAGAAGCAATTATCTTCAATTCTACTTTTCATCATGTTGAATTGGACCAGCAAAAATAATTATTTGACCTTTATCTCTTAAGTATTTTTTGTTAGGGCTTATAAAGATTTAATTCAAACTTACTTTATATTCAATTTTTGAAATTTTTTATTTAAATAATTTCTAAAATTTACTTAGCCCTTGTTTGAGCCATATTTTGGGAGAAAATGTGTTTTTGAATATTGATTTTTAAAGAATGTGTAGTTAAAAAATAAGAAAAAACTTTCGATTTACGTGTAAATTTATTTTATTGAAAAATGACTTTTTCATGAAATGTAGCTCAAAAAAGGACTTATGATTAAGCCACAGTTACGTGTTTAAAATTTACTAAAAATCTTATAATTAAACAAGGATCCATTTTTTTTTCCCCTCGTAGTAGCTAG
>CAIGRN010142333.1:0-11502 GCA_903798345.1 Fraxinus anomala
GAGAGAGAGAGAGAGAGATAATTCAGTGACATGCAAATTCATGAAGAAGAAAAATTAACGATTTTGTTTATCATATTATAGAGATCGTTAGTTTCGAGCATAAGAAAATGAGAAAAAATTATGGTAATCTTGGAGTATTGAAACTCGGTACTCGAAATGTTGTAAACAATGCGACGAAGGAAAAACATTTTACTAATGCAAATAAAATTATTTTGTTCATTGAAATAGGATAAGGAACGAGCTAGTGATAGAAAGTAAAAGTAATGACCTCAAAAATACAATAAATTTCATTGTCGATAAACCAGAATGTGTCTAAAAATTTTATAGTCCTTATAAAAACTCCAATCTAACTTGCTACATGTACCTTCAATTGCAACAAATCTCACGAAGTTCAAACAACAAAAAGCAATCACGTCGATTTTCTTGAAAAAAAAATTAGGATTTTCAGTAATAAAATCGTCTCATAAAAGCACGTTATGAGAGTTGAGCGCATATAGCTTGCGTTTGGAGAGTGAATACACTTCAGTAGAATTGCAATACTCATTGATGGGTGAAATGCAAGGATGTTGTGGGAACGAGGATTTGTAAATATTATATTGCATTGTAGGATTTAATCGATTTTATAATTTCAAGGTGTTAGGGCTCCTTTTATAATTTATAACTTTAGTGGAAACTATTAACTATCCTTGACCCCATGTTCCTTATGAGACAATCATATAAAAAAGCTGTGTTAGAAACACGACTAAATAGTACAATGGACAAGATTATAAACTTGATTTTAGTGTCTGGTAGTGTCCAATCTACCTTACGAAAATGCAACGAAGGAATTTGGAACATCATTATAGCAAAGAGAAGTTCTCTAAGACTGGGATTACAATTTTTGGAGCCTTTGAGGTTGGTACAGCTCAAAGAGGTAAGGCAAAAAGGAAAACATTCTTAATCTGTACAAAATTGAAAGTGCCACTCGATTTATCCTACAATTGTCAAGCAAAGTGGGAACTGGGCTCATTTATATGCTACTCATCCCAAGGACACCTAAACTTACTTGAATCTCAATGCCCTTGTTATACGAAGCATGCACTCACGTTGCATGTATTTGAATGGTGCACTGGTTTGCTACCAATCTATTTGTGCGTAGGTGTATCTGAGTGCTATAATATGACTTGTTATTTGCCGTAATTGTCTGCTCTCTTCCCTGCATATACTCTCGATGCTAATTTTCTAGCAGTTGCTGTTTGATGGCAGTGTCAATCCGAGTGCATAATGATATTACTTTTAATTGCTTTTCGGGTAAAAGGAGTTTGTTGGATTTGATTCTTAACAGTTTTTCTCTCGGAATTTGCGGTCACAAGCTCAACATATGATGGTCCTCCCAATGCAAGGAACTGATTAGAACTTGAGTATCCTCGGCCAAGGTCACCATTTCCTCCAGCTCGAGTAGATCGTCAAAGTTCAGGATGCATTTTATATATCATGTACAAATCAGATTTGTAAACACTAAACTGGAAGTTGTTTTGTATGGCGTATAATGCAATACTCTTCTTCATCATTTTCTTATCCCTGAAAATTTTATTCACAGTAATACATTCATCACTTGTTATCGTTAATAAACCATAGTTTTCTTCCACTTCTTCTTCTGGTATCAAAATCCAGTGCATGGTAGAAAGCTTCGATCCAATCAGTTTGAGATCAAACTTGGCCACCCAACTCTACGAATACGGATGCCAGAATTTAGCTGAAGGCTATGATCCGGACTATGATTTCGTTTCAAGAAGAGTGAAGAGGGAAAGGAAGTACAGGGATGCAGAAAAGGCATAAATGTCAAAGATAGTTGATCAAGTTAAATAGTTAACAAGCAATGTATCACCAGCAGTAGTATCAAAATGAAATGGTTCGCAACTAGGATTAACAAACACATGATCCTTAAAGTGGAAACTTCAGATGTATAATTGCACCTTAAAATTAATGGCAAGCCATTTACAAAACAATCTAATGGAACAACCCTTCATGACACATTATGGAAGCTTGAGGTGGCAACGCCCCACCAGCAGAGATAACAACATATCCACTTACAATAGCATTAGTGACATCTCTGCAACCACATATTCCTGCATGTTTAGTGAGGTATTGAATTGTGTGGGACTCAAATTGCAAGCCATAATTAAAATGCCAACCAAAATAATCGATTATCAAGTAAACTGGCGTAATGAAAAAAATACATAGTCGAAGCATTCTATCCAAGCTAACTCGTATAAACAGGTAAATACTTTCGATCCTAGCTAACTCACACAAACAATTAAGCATTGTTGAAACATAAATTGGCTGTACTGCCCCCACTAAATGCATACGTTTACATGTATATAATTTTCCTGCAACCACATCAACACCAGAAAATGTGCAGATTAGTACAAAAGATCACAGATCAACTTTATTATCTCCACTGAAATATTGATAAAAATCACAGTCGATGATGAACATCTGATTGCAAATCAAATAGATCACAGAATCATGCATACCATGATTCTGGATGGGTAAAAACATTTTAGTAAAAATGTAAAACTCACCATGACACGCTACTACTCATATATAGTTCGATAGATTGGAATGATTACATAAAAACTAATCATTCTTTGTAGTCATTACATTCGTCGTTCTTTTACACTTTCGTACGTGACTTAATGGAGAGGTTGCTTACAAGTCCTCCTATTGTGTCTCATTCCCTAGCCCTGTTCACACATTGTCAGGTTCAATGACTTCAACCTTGTTCGTCTCCTCGTCTTCCCTCTTAGATTAAGGTGAAAAAATATCAACTTCATATCGATCATTATTGACTTTCCACTGCAAATGGTGTCCAAGCATACGATGCATTCAGCATAAGTATCAATATTCGAATCCTTAGTGTGGTATCTGGAACAATATTTATATGGTTGATCTTCTTTCTCCCCCTATCACAGCTAACCCGCCTGGACGCGAAACTCCATCAAATTGAAACTTGTTGCCCGTGCATTTCATTGCTAGCAAATCAACAATATGCTGCGCGTTCTCGTCCAACACTTGATACCGGGAATCGTTTGAAGATGAGACCTATGAAAATGCAATTTAATGTTAGCAATGATACGATGAAAATGGTGATTATTTTCCATGTGAAATGTATCAATATAGTATCTTCTGTCATGTTGGAGATATAATTCATATCTATGTCATTATCGTTTTTACCAAACCAACAGTTTATAAATGAACAATATTATTCAACGCAGGCGCAGGAATGGAAAACCCACAAATTATATTCATAATTAAGGCGAAAATTAATATAAGCAAGAAATTACTAAAGATTTATGAATCAAAAATCTTGAAAAATAGATCACACAATCAGTATAATACATACCAGTTAAACTTTGATTTTGAATTTTCTGTAAAAATCGCAGATGAAATGTGTCCGAAATTCTATTCATGTTTGTAAAACAAAGCATTTGAGTTTGAAATCTGCATATCTATGGCAGGCACAATTAAGGAATAGCGTAAAATTGGTATTTTTTTGAAAGTGTAAAAAGTTTCATTAATCACTGAACTTAATATAATATTACGTTATAGTCACTATACTTTGTTTTGCTGCTGAATGGTCACTGAACTTACAAGCGCATCTCCCCATCCATCACTCACCACAAAGCGGTTTGAAATTGTCTGACCTGGCTTGACGGAACTCCATGTGGCATTTGCCGGCGTCAAAAGTGATACACCGTGGACACATGTTTTAGAAATACACGATTTTAATCCATTCAAAATTGAAAACCAATTTCCCTAATTCGCTCTCGCATGTCATTTTGCCCCAAATCAGAATCCTTCAAAGAACCCTAAATTGCGATTGCCAGATTTTAATCGTGAACCCTAAATCTGCGATTGTCAGACTTGAGGTTCAAATTTGCACAAATGGATGGAGAAGATGAAGGTAAAGAATTTCTAACCTTCGATATTGGAAGAATATACTGAATGAATTTGTTTTCATATAAGCAACTTATTAAACTAGGTGAGAATCTCCATTTAATTCATGTATTTGTAACGCTTCTTCAGTTAAGATGTTTAGTGACCGATTAGGTTGATTTAGTTACATGTTAAATTGAGATTTGTCTTGGTTTGAAAATGCTTACTGTTCGAAACCTTTCTTATTTTTGAAGTGGTTGATGGGTGGATTACACGAGTAATTTGTCTAATGTTCCTCAGATTTTTAGCTGCACACAGTTGAGAATTTTGGTGTAATAAGTTTTATTACAGTTTCTCATGTTCTTTTCCCATGTACCTCAATGAAATCCCTCTATAAATTTTGGCCTAAATCTGAACATGGAATTCATACAGTTGTATATGCATTGGCTGGTAGTTTAATTTTTCTACTAAATGAGCGGAGAAAGTTATTTAGTTTTAAGTGTATAAAACAGAGGTGAAATAATTGTTTTCATGTTCTTTACCGATCATGAGTTAGGTTTATTGTGTAAGGTTTATGTCATTGCTTTGTTTAAATCCTGCTTAATCTTACCCGTGCTTAGTCTTACTTAACTTTCGGGTAATGTAGTGCAATCTGAAGCTAATGTGCAATTGTTAATGTTTAATTGCTTTCTTTGAAACAGGACTGGGTAGAAACCGAATTAGAACCAGTTGAATGGAACTGCAACGTATTGGTTAACGAACAAGTAAGTACCATCAACTGAGTATTTTTTATTTCTTCATGAAAACTGGTCGATATTATACATCACATGTCGATTTTTTTGTTTAATTTTATAGGTTAAACTGGTAGGCGCAAGAGGGAAGGGCTTAACGTGTGTGAAGAACACCAACTGCAATTCATGCCTACGCCTATGGTTGCGAGAGAAACACAGGCAGGTATGCTTAGATCTGGACCAGCAGCCACTTTGGTTGATGAGTTGCAAGACATAGAAGAGGCTGAATCTTCAAGATTGAGTGTGGAAAGGGCACGACATAGACGACTTGTGAACACTTGGAATCGGGAAATATTTGTTTCATATGTTAAATGTACGCGGATATTAGAGCCTTTCTTTTGATATCACAATTGGTGTCTTGTAATGAGAGCTGTTATGTTGAATATGGTCTTGTATTAGCTTGAGGTTTTCTCTTTCATGAAGTGATGTTGCTTGTAGAAGTTCAATTCCAGTGAAGTGTTGCATGTTTGTAAAACTTTTATGCCATTTGCACGCTACATGGGAAATGAATTGAATGGGATACGAGGTTGTAAGATTGTCATTGGCCATAAACCATTAGTGAATGTGAGCTGTCTTTTGTCTAAAGTAAGCATCAAATCACGGAGCAAGTGTAGTCTCGGCCGGCAGGGATAGGGATTCGAAGAAAGACTAAAAAAGAGGAAGTTGTTTTTGTTATATGAATGTAATTACATCATAATTAGCAGCAGGCACAAATTTTGGTGGCTAGACTGCGATGACTAAATGTCGACAGTGCATCATCAAATTTCAAAAATGCTTAGAGGAAGAACCTAAATTCAAAATTCAAAGTGCTTTGAATGAGAAATTATTCAAACAACCTGAACGAACAAAAATCTCACAATTCACGTTGATTTGTGCAGCCAGCAAATTCGAACAAAATTTCGATCATTCTACTGTGTCAATTATATATTCTTCACACCAGTAAATGAAAATTCAGGAGATTGCCTTCACAGTTCGCGGTTGGGTGGGATTATATGGTTTCCTCCTTCGCGTTTTGAACGTTTAGGTAACAGGATGTGGGTTCGGAGTTTATGGGTCGAAATCACCTCCAGCTGGGATGTGTCAATTCGAATGCGAAGAACTTCTATCAAGCAACTGCGTGTTCAATTTAGGGGTTTTGAATTGGGAGAAATTGAATTAGGGTTCATGCGAAAGTGAATTAAGAAAATTGATTTTCAATTTTGAATGGAATTAAAGTCGTGTGTTTCTAAAACACGCGTCCACTGTGTATCACTTTTGATGCCGTCAAATGCCACATGGAATTCCGTCGAGCCACATCAAACAATTACAAACTACTTTGAGGTGAGTGATGAATGGAGAGCCGCATTTGTAAGTTCAGTGACCATTCAGTAACAAAACAAAATATAATGACACTTATCACAAATATGGGAAGGAACTAGTCAAATAAAAGTGAGTTAGAGAGATGCTCTCAAATTTAGAGAGAGAAACTCCCTCTTTGTTGCTAATTTTTCTTACTTTCTTTTCTTTTCTTGCTTTGATTCACCTTCTTTGAGGTGACTCACGGTCTTCTTGATGCTTAGTTCTACTGGATTTCAGCTTTTGGTGGATTAAATTCTCATTTTTAATCTTGTTAATCTTGGGAATTTTCATCCGGCAAATAGGTTCCTGTGTTACTAAGCTATGGTTTTCTGCTGCATAGTTGTGCTACTACGATTTTCTGTTGCTAGGTATTGTTGCTGGTTTTATTTAGTTGCAGACAAGCTACAGTCGGGGAGTTGTAAGCTTTTCGGGTGCCTTCGTTCTGTTAGCCAAGCGAGTTTCACTGGTCCCAGTTCAGGTTCAGGAAAGTTTCTCTGCAAAAGTCTTTTGCGTGTGCATGCTACTGGTTCTTTTAGGTTTTCGAATTCTGGTCTGCTGGTTCTTTCCTTCTCCATCTCCTTCTTATACCGTGTCTCTTGGGTCTGTACATGAGTTTCTGGTGGTGGTGTTTGGTGGTTGGTGCTTGTGCGGGTGGCCTTCGTTCTGGTTTTTCCTACTGTGTGTTCTTGAGGTTTTTGGTGTTTTTCAAATTCAAACTCATTTGTTGACTTGCGCATTTCACGTGTCCTTTCTAGCCACTATTGTAGTTCTTTTTCAGCTTTCTTCTGTGGTCTAGCCTACAAATTAAGGTTTATTTTTCTTCTTTCCTGCTCTTGGTCAGTGGGCAGCAAGCTCTTGTCTCCCATTCCTTCACGTGTTGCTGATTTTCTGGGATATTCACGTGATTCTCATATTGCAATTGTGTTAGTAGACTGACCCGCTTTGGTTCTGGGCTGTTTGGGCCAGCCGGTCTTCTTTTACATTTATTTTCACTGGGCCTTTCTTCTCCTGTTGGGCTGGGCCCTCATTTTCTATTTTTCTCGACCCCATGGCTAAAAAGAAATCATCCACTTCCTCTACTGGGCCTGCCACTCAGGCATCCCAGTACACATCCTCTTCTGGTTCTAAGGCTGGGCTTGTACCCCCTATTTCTCTCCCTAATGCCCGTGGCATTGCTAAGGCCAGCACCCTTACAAGTAACGTTCCTCTGGTAAAAAATGATACCGTGCCTGATGATATTACGAAATCCCCTAGTGTTTCATGCACTCTTGGTATGGAGGATACAGATTCGGATACGTCCATTAATATGCAGAATTCTGGACTTGTTGATATGAATGTTGACAAAAATAGTGGTACCAAAGCACCATGGGTTAACCTCTTTAGAGACAATCGAAAATGTGATAATAGTCTCAAACTGGAATTATTCAACAGCCCGTCGGAAGAGGTGGTAATCAGTGAAGACGAAATGGATGATGTTGAGGCAGCTTGGGGGTTTGGCCTTATTGGATATTTTTCAGGTAGATTCCCGGGGTAAGTGGCTCTACTTAAATTATGCGACTCGTGGAAAGTTGATTACAAACATTGTGTCCACTCAAGTGGTTGGTTGGTGTTCAAATTCGAAACCAATGCGGAAAGGCTTAGTGTGATGCATGGAGGACCCTATTTTGTGTTTGGGAGACCGTTGATACTTAAGATCATGCCCAACTCTTTGAATTTGATGACAAAAAGGTAAGTAAAATGCCTGTGTGGATCAACTTACCGGGGCTACCATTGGAGTTGTGGAATCTTAAGATTTTGGGGAAAATTGTATCAAAAGTGGGTGAACCAATTTCCATTGATAAAGTTACTTCATCTCGGGATAGACTCTCATTTGTACGAGCACTTGTGGAGGTGGATGCATCAAAAGAATTGGTAAGGACAATGAAGTTGAGTCTCCCGAACGAGAAATTTAGAGAACAAGAAATCATTTATGAAGATGAGCCTAAATTTTGTACCTATTGCAAAATGTTTGGATATGCAACTGTTGGGTGCTATCGAAAAAAATCTGACGCCGGGGAGAAAAGAGAAAATGTGTCGCATGGGCAAAAAGTTGTTCACATATCAGTTGCCATGGCTAAAAAAACTACAGACACATCCAAGGCTGCCCAGGTGCCTGCTAACGGCAGCCTTAAATCTGTTACCGTCCGGCCCCAGCCTGTAGTTGCTTGGAACGCAGACAACATAGGTGTAAGCAATGGTGCTATGACTGCCACATCCACTTTTCATTATGTTGGGAAGGAGTTGGCAAACATCGAGGATAATATTAATGGGGTCGACGTGCAACAAGAGGTTGATGATGGAAAATTTATTGATATTACGAATAAGAAGAAAGCATCAAAAAAGAAGCATAGCACATTGGTGATAAATGAAGGCAGAGAACCATCGAACACACTTGTAAACATTCCCACAACTACTGAGAAACTGAAAGGAAAGCTTG
The DNA here is from genome assembly GCA_903798345.1 of Fraxinus anomala. Taxonomy (NCBI): domain Eukaryota; kingdom Viridiplantae; phylum Streptophyta; class Magnoliopsida; order Lamiales; family Oleaceae; genus Fraxinus; species Fraxinus anomala. The sequence goes on from CAIGRN010142333.1 coordinate 8,524, forward strand.
GGGAACATAGAATGGCCACAAACTCAAATGACAAGAAGAAGGGGAATTCCCTTCCTTCAAACTCATGAAGATCGCCTCGTGGAATATTAGAGGTATGAACCAACCTCTAAAACAAAATGTGGTTCGAGGTTTTATCAAGAAGCACAAAGTTGATGTTATGGGAGTTTTGGAAATTAAACTTGGGGAACCAAAATTGCACCGTATTATGAGAAATAAGTTCAATGGGTTGATGCAAGCAAACAACTTTAGCGCACATCAAGCCTGGAGAATTTTGATCATTTGGAATCCTACTAAGGTTTTTTTGGAGGTGGTGGAGAGCACATCACAAGCTATCCATTGCATCGCCACGTGTAAGGTAACCTCATTTACTTTCCAAGTTAGTTTTGTTTATGGATTTCACACTATTGTTACCCGAAGGCCACTTTGGTATAATCTCTTGAATTTGCAAGTTTCTTTACTTTGGTTGATACTTGGATATTTCAATAATGTGTTGAAGTTTGATGAAAAATGTAATGGTGCGGAAGTTACAGCGTATGAATTAAAAGATTTTGCTAGTTGTTGCACTCAAGTAGGCCTCATGGATTTAAGGTCTTCGGGTTGTCTTTACACTTGGACCAATAACTCAACGTGGAGTAAAATCGTTAGAGCAATGGTGAATGAAACTTGGGTGCAAAATGATGCTAATGCACATGCTGATTTTTTACCATCGGGGTGTCTCTCCGATCATTCTCCGTGTGTTGTATCGATTTTGGATAACGATGGGAACAATAAGAAGCCATTTCGATTTTTCAATATGTGGACGACTCATGTGGATTTCTCGGAAGTTGTTCANAAACATTTTGCGCACATTTCCACTAGGTCGAATATGGTGAAAAAGGAGTTGGAGGAGGCTCAACTTTTGCTCCATGATCAGCCCACTAATCTGGACTTCCAAGTCCTAGTGGCCGAATTAAGGAAGAAGGCGTTTGGTCTATGTGAGGCGGAAATAAGTTTCTATTACCAACAAGCTAAGTATAACTTATTAATAGCGATAAATGCACCAATTTTTTTCATGCTATGGTTAAGCGCAACACGAAAAGGAATTTCATTGCTAAAGTTCTTAAGGATGATGGTTGTTACACTACATCGCAAGAGGAAGTTGCCCAAGAGTTTATAAATTCTATACTTCTCTACTTGGAACAAGCAGCCATAATTCTCCTGTTCAGTAGATTTTTCTTAATGAGGGTCCGTCCATTACCTCGAAGCAAGGGGATTTTCTTATTCGGGATATCTCTAGTGAAGAAGTTAAGGATGCACTTTTTGATATTAGGGATGATAAGTCCCCCGGGCCGGATGGTTACTCATCTCGTTTCTTTAAAGAGGCATGGGGGATTATTGGAGTGGATTTCGTTGAAGCTATTAAGGAATTTTTTGTATCGGCCTTACTTCTAAAACAAGCGAATCATACGATTATTGCATTGGTTCCAAAATCTAGTCACACTACGATTATTGGAGATTATAGGCCCATTTCTTGTTGCAATGTATTCTTAAAGGTTATTGCAAAGATTCTAGCATCTCGGTTAAGGCCTATCCTGGGAAGCATTGTTGACCAAGCTCAATCCGCATTCATTGAAGGTAGGACCATGATGGAAAACATCCATCTTGCTCAAGGACTCATTTTCACCATTTTTGACCATAAAAAACGGGTTGCTCCAAGATGCCTACTTAAGATTGATCTTCACAAGGCGTATGATTCCGTTGATTGGGGATTTTTGAAGCAAATGCTCGAGGGGGTTATGCTTCCCTACCAAATTCATTTGGTGGGTTATGGAATGTGTTACCACCCCCACTTACTCCGTTGCTTTGAATGGTAGCATACATGGTTTTTTTAAAGGGAGGAAAGGCCTAAGGCAAGGTGACCCATTTTCACCATTTTTGTTTTGTGCATTTTACGGGCTGCTACATTTGAAAGTGATTTCAACTACCACCCCAGATTACACACCTTGCTTTTGCGGATGATTTAATGTTTTTTGCAAGGGGAGATGTCATTTCGGTGGAAATTTTGATGAATTGTTTGAATAACTTTGGAAATGCATCGGGTTTAAGGATGAATAACCTTAAATCCAGCCTCTTTACAGTCGGTGTATATGGGGTTGAACTTGAGGAGATCCAAGGAATCACTAATATCCCGAAGGGTACAATCCCCTTCCGTTACTTGAGCATCCCACTTGCCTCCAATAAGTTAAAGGTTAGTTGTTACGCCCCCTTCTTGGATAAAATAACAGCTTACATTAACTCTTGGATGTGCTCTTCCTTATCTTATGCGGGGAGAGTGGAATTGATTAAAACGGTGTGTTTCAAGGAGTGGAATGTTTTTGGCTCTCCTTACTCCCAATTCCAGCCACAATCATTTCTAGAATCAACAACCTTTGCCGTAACTTCCTTTGGGGTTCTAAGAAGCCATTAGTTGGATGGAAGGATATTTGTTTACCAAAGATGGAAGGCGGGCTGGGATTTAGAGATTTGAAAAGCTAAAACTTAGCTTTTCTTGCTAAATTGCTGTGGAACATTCATCACAAAAAGGATACATTATATATTCGATGGGTCAACCAATTCTACCTCAAATGGGCTAGCATTTGGGAGGTCTTGCCTTTGAAGTATCACTCTCCACTTTTTAAAAAATTGCTGGAAATTAGAGATGCACAGGGGCTGGTTTTTGCACAGGATAGGGGCGAATAGGCCACCTTAAACATGCAGCAACACGGTCAGTTTTCGGGACAAGAAAGGGGCGACCAGCACCCCTTAAATGCACAGCATCAGGGGCCAGTTTTACTACAGATCAGAGACGACCAGGTCCCTATTAATTCGATGCAACATGGGCTATTTTCTGCACAATCTAGGGGCGACCAGCCCCCTTTAAACCCACAGCAACAGATTTTTAGAGGGATCTCTTGGCTAAATGGTGACAAATTTTGTGCAAAGAAGGCGTACGATTTTTTT
>CAIGRN010142340.1:0-18966 GCA_903798345.1 Fraxinus anomala
ACCTTCAATTTGTGACCTGAATTGCACAATAATTTTCAATATAATCGATTTAGGCGACAAATAATTGACCAGAACCTCCAAATTGTGACCTGAATTGTCGATTTTGGTGCCGATAGATGTTAATAGAAGAGATCTCTATTGGGTTTCCTAGCGATTTTGTATTTTAGGAAGGTGAATTTGTATTTTAGGGAGCCTCGACTTCAAAAGGTAATTGCACGCTTGATTTTAGGAACCTAATTTAACAGTACACACACACACACACACTCTCTATAATACCTGCAAAATAATATACTTTGTTTACCTCTTTCTTGCAAGAGTGATGTGGACAACAGATGCCGAGCCCACTGGCATCCACTCAAGCAAATTTCAATACGTTTTGATCGGAGAGTTGGCCAGCAAAGGTTACTGTGTATGGACGTGGGAGATGCCCTATCATGTGAGACAAAAATGTTTAGGCACCTGCAATATATTTAAGATGTTTACCTATTAATAAGTAATCACAAAACAATTCAACCAAAATAAGATGATCTAAACTCAAGAAAATAAGAGTATGAAATAAGCAAGAGAGAAGATCGATAATAACTTTAAGAGCAAAGAGTTGCATTCGATTCAAATTTTACAAAAGTTGGTATTTATAAAGTTCTAGTCAAAATGGTGATCGTTGGATAAGAAGCACATGGCTTCATCTCTTAGGTTAGCATCATATCACTAGTGTGCTACGCATTTAATACATTGATAATGGGTCAGCCGCCCTACAACCTATGCTAACAGACTTGACATATTCATTATTACAAACGTACAACCTAGGCTGACAAACTTGACACATTCATTATTACAAACGTCATATCAATCATTCCTAGAATTTGCCTGCAGATCTCCTAAATGCAGCGAGAGCTTATACCAAAGGGAGCTTCGGAAGCTTTCTTTAGCTTCTCCACTTCTTTTCCCTCCAGTCTGACCAATCGGGGCCTCCGTTCACTTTTAGTCAACTTCCAACTTATCCACGTGGACTACCACGTAAGCTTAGTTTGGAGCCTTGGTGGCGAGGTGTAACAATAGTCTCCCAGGTCTATGTATGACTATTCATATAATGTGTGGATTTATCTTGTTAGAAGACTTTTGTTGTGGTGGTCATTTTTCTGTAATGGTTAGTTTTACGACAACACAATAGTCTCCTAAGTCTAGATATAAATATTTATATTATAATTAGAATTTAAAGTGAAATGACCAAATTTAGGATTCGCATAAGCACTTGTCGTGGATGTTGTTTGAAATCCCTAAAGTAGCGAAGTCCTTATTATATGAAGATATCTATTTTTGGAAAAGAAAATTTGAAGTACCAGTTGAAGTCCTTTTGGCCAAAGCTAGAAGAAATTTTGAAGAGGCTGAAGTTGTCCACGTTGAAGAAATGTTCGGAAGCAACTGAGGTCATTTGTCAAAGCAACGATGTTGGAGTGGACATGGAGTACTTCTACCATTTGCTGAGGCTGTGATAGGTTGACTCTGAAGTTGTATGTTTTTAAAATGTTGGGAAAATGAAGTGCCCTTAATTATTGTGCCCAAATAACTTGTTGTCTTGCACGTTTTCAAGAAAAGACAACTGAAACAATTCAACTTTCCATACACGTAATCATCGCAACATCTAATGAGCAATGATGAATGCTGCAAGCATGTTCTTAGAAGGTATATGCTTATGCGTGCGTGAAACAAACCATGAGAAATGTCAAATTTGAAACGCCAAATGCGATCGATGGTTTAAATTGACTCTTAAATGAACGGTAGGATGCTTCGAATCAAAATCGAACGATTGAGGTCGAGGATCATTGCCTATAAAAGTTCAAACCTACGTGGAGACCAATGATGTAGTGGACATGTTCGCCACCATGGTGAGCTAGACGGAAAGGGTATTTGGAGTCACCATAGAGGCTGAAGTCCTCTTTAAAAACCTTTAGAAAAAAAATAAAGAGTTTTTTAATAAAGCTTCCCAAGCCGATGAGGAGTCAAGAAAGCTAGGGCCGATGCTGAGGCCGTTAAGAAGCAGCTGGCTAAAGAGGTTGCAAAACTCACTTCTGATGTGGTAGAGATAGAAAATTTGAAGAAAGAAGTCTATTTATCTCGAGATGAAGTGACTTCTCTTACCAAGCGAGTGCAAACCTCCGACGCTCATCAGAAGATTGCTGAGGCCTTGGATAGGTCAAATAAAGAAAATGTTGCTTTGAATCAACAGGTGGGGTAGCTTGGTTCCAAAATCATTGGCCTTACTAAAGAAGTTGAGGTCGCTAGGGATGAGGCCCAATCTACTAGTGATGCGGTGATGCAGTATATTGCCAATTTTCACTTAAATGTGGAGTATCAACATTTCGCGAAATACTGGCGGAAGTATGCATACATCGAAGTGGTATAATGGACTGAGATGCATTTCCAAACATTTAATATCTCGAAGTTGAGGTTGGATCTTTTGCAGAAAGGTGGCCTCAGACTCCAGTAGGTGGCAGCCATGTGATAGAACTTGAAGACGACGAGACTGGGGATGACAATGCAACCTCTGAAGCAGTTGGTCCTAATGCCATTGTTCATTTTGTGAGTGCCCGTCCTCCACCTACTTAGCTGTTAGGCTTATTATTATTATTATTATTATTATTATTATTATTATTATTATTATCATCATCAATGTAATTGACTTCAGCCCACATGTAATTATGAATTTTCAAATGAATGAAATATGTTTTTTTTCTTATGTGTTGTTACTTTGCTTTTTACATATAACATCGCTTTTGATGTGTTACTACTTCACATGTACTTCGGCATTTACTTGAATTTCAATCAACATTTATGTAAATGTTAGGGCCTCACTTATTTCTTGACTTTAGTTTTCCAAGCATAGGGTAGGTTAGTTTGTCACTGCAAAAGGCTTCTCCCATGGTTGTCCATAGGAAATGTTTAATTAAAATTTTTAATAATACTACTTTCATTGAAATTTAACAAATTGTAATTAGATTAGGAGTCTTTACAAACATCTATTGATAGTACCTTCCAAGGATAAGGTTGTGCTTTTCCATCCAAACTTTCAATTTTATAAGTTCCAAGTCGAAGCTCTTCTTTGATATGGTAGGGGCCCTCCCAATTGGGGCCAATCCCTACTCCTGGTTATTTGGAAGAAAAGAATACCCTCCCAAACACAAGATCGTTCGTGCGAAATGACTTCTTCTTGACATTAGAGTTGTAAAGAATCATTTTTCGTTGGTAAACAACCAATTTTACTTGGGATTTGCCCCTTCTTCATCAAGGAAATCTAGCTCACATCTTCTCAAATCGTAGTTGGATATCTCAATAAATTGCAAGCGATGAGGAGAGAATAGACCCACTTCCACTGGACTCATGGCCTCTGCCATATAAACAATGGAAAAAGGAGTTTTCTCATTGCAGTCCTACTAGTAATTCGGATGGACCATAAAACCTGGGTAGATCATTGACCCATAATCCTTTAGAAGCTTCCAACTTTCTTCTTAAGGGTGTACTTGATTGTTTTATTGCCAGTTTCTACTTGTCCATTGGCCTGATGCTGGTGGAGGGTTGAGAATTACTTCTCGATTCCAATTTCTTCACATAGGTCCCTAATTTTCTTGATATCAAACTATCACCCATTGTCAAATATGATTGAGTGGAGGGATACCAAACTTGCAAATAATGTTTTTCCATAAGAATTTGAAAGCGTTAACCTCAGTTATTTTAGCTAGGGGCTCTGTTCCACCAATTTAGTAAAATAATCAAAGACAACGATGGCAAAGTTGACACTACCGTTTTCTTTATGTAGGGGTCCAATGAGGTCAATTCCTTACTTGACGAATGGCCAAGGGTTGGAAAAGACATTTAGCTCCTAGGAAGGTTATCTTTGTATTGTCGAGAAGTGTAGGCACTTGTCACACCTTTTCACAAACTGTTGCGCATCATTTTCAAGATTGGCCAAGTAGTACTTTATTGCTAGAGCTCATCCTCCCCAAATGGTTGCCACTGGCTTCTTTATAAATTTCTCGAAGAACGTAGGTGGCATGTTCGCCTCCTATGCATCGGAGGAAAGGTAAAGAGAAATCCCTTTTATTTAGTACTTCATCTTGAAATACGAAGTGCATTGCTCCCTATGAAAATCTATGCTTCCTCTTTGTCAGTGGGTAGGGTCTGGTCTCTGAGGTGTGTTATGATGGGTTACATTTATAGGATGTGTCCTCAACTCACATCATCTTTTCACCCTTAGTAGTTGAGGGTTTAAAGAGGTGTTCTATAGGTACGACAATATATAGCTTAAAGTCTTTGCTACTCGCTAACTTCGAGAGAGCATCAGCATAAGCATTTTCCATGTGTGGGATTTGTGCTAACTCAAAATTTTCAAATGATGGAATGAGGTCCATCACCAACTTCAGATATGCAGCCATACTTTTATCTATGGCCATAGCCATTAACCTGGCTAACCACTTATTGCGAATCACTGCTGATAATTAACCTTTTTAGTTGCATTTCATAGCTAGTTTGAGGCCGGCTAGAAGAGCTTCATATTCTGCTATATTATTGGTAGCATTGAACCCAAACCTTAGTATATAGTTGAGTTTGTGACCTCCGGACTTATCAAGTCTACTCTTTCCCTTCGAATCTGCCTCTCTGGAGGAACCATCAACATAGAAGCTCTTTGGTAGTGGTTTTAATGGCTTCATTACTTCCTCTATTTTGGGAGCGTTGGTGAATTCTACAACGAAGTTTGCTAGTGCTTGGCCCTTGATAACCGTTTTCATCTTGAAGACTAAATCGAATTCCATGAGCTTCACAGTCCATTTCATCAACCCCAGAGGCATATGGTTTCTGAAACATTTGTTTCAATAGAAAGTTGGTTAAAACGTATTTGTGAGCTTGAAAGTATGGCATCAACTTTCTCGAGGCCATGATCAAGGTAAGGGCTAAGTTTTCCATGTTTGGGTAGCGGGTCTCTACCGCCAAAAGTGCTTTGTTTACATAATAAATGGGCAACTGGTGATCACCCTCCTCTCTCATAAGCACCCAATTGATGGCATCGACAGATACCACCAAATATAGTTGTAAAGGTTCATTATCTTTCGATTTTGAAAAGAGAAGGGCTTGTTTCAAATGCTTCTTTAGCCCTAGGAAGGCCTCTTCGAATTCCTCTATCCACTGAAACCTGTTCTCTCTCTTTAGAACCTTGAAGAATGGAAAGCATTTATCAGTTGTCTTTGAGTTAAAGCGGCTCAAGGATTCTACGCATCCTTTGAGGCTCTGCACTTCTTTAGGCTGATAGGAGGATCTCATCTCATTCAGGGCCATATTTTTCTTAGGATTTGCCTCTATACCTCTTTAGTTGACCACATAGCCTAAGAACTTTTTGGAGGCGACGCCAAATGCTCATTTAAGGGACTTCATCCTGTACATTTTCAATATCTAGAAAGCTTCGTCTAAGTGCTTTACATGATCCCTTGTTCTAAGGCTCTTTACTAGCATGTTATCTATATAAACCTTTATTATTTCATCGATAAGGTCGGAAAACATCCTATTGACTAGCCTCTGATATGTGACCCCAATGTTTTTCAACCTAAAGGGCATCACCTTGTAGTAATTGAGACCCTTATCTGTTATAAAGGACATATGCTTTTCATCAATGAGGTACATGAGGATCTGGTTGTAGCCTAAATAGGAGTCAACAAAGCTCAACAGTTCAATTCTAGTGGTGGAATCAACAAGTTGATCTATTCGTGGAAGGAAAAACTATCTTTTGGCCAAGATAAATTAAGGTTAGAGAAATCAATGCATATTCTCCACTTGTCATTATGTTTCTTGACAAGGATGGGGTTGGTAATCTACTTTAGATAAAAGGCCTATAAAGCGATTGTGAATCAGCTTTTTTACTTCGTCCTTCCGGGCATCATACATTTCTGGGTTGAGGGCCCTCCTCTTTTGTTGATGTAAGGCAACCATAAGATCAACTTTCAGGTGATGGCAACTAACCTTTGGGTCAATGACAACCATGTCCTCATGCCTCCAAGCAAAGATATTTAAGTTTGTACATAAAAAGTTCTTCATTTCCCCCTCAGTATTAGCCCCCGTCAGCAAATCCTTTCCACCCTACAGGGACTTGGAAGAATCCTGGGGGTCAACTAGAAAACTTTTCGACACCTCAACTAGGGCGACTTGAGGTTCGCATAAAATTACGCGAGGATCCAGTTCATCAATCTTAGTCGTTCTTCAGCAGCTTTCCCTTTTACACGGGCATCTATCGCTCCAAAGACAACATTTTGACGTCTTGCCCTTGTTCAGGGGTCTACCTTTGTTCAAAGGTGTCATCCATGTTAATATCTACCAAAACTACGTTGATGTCTCGTGGTTTCGCCTTTCTTTAGGAATTCAAGTAACACTCCGTTGAACCCATCTGATCACCTTGGACTATGGCTATGCCATTTTCAGTTGGGAAATTCATGCACAGGTGGTGAATGGATGTGACGACCCATAATTCTTTCAGAGCAAATCACCCCAAGACTCCATGATAGGTCGAACGATTATCCACTATCAAGAATTCCATAAAGTTATGGGCCACTTGGATCTCTATTACGAGAGTGATTTTTCTTTTAGGATGATATTGTCTCATTTAAGTCTATAGGGTGGGGAAGTCATGGGGGTTAGCTCATGGTCCACAACCATTTTATCAAAGTTAGCTCCAAAGATTATGTTGACGGAACTGCCGTTGTCCACTGACATTCGTTTTAAATCGTAGCACGCAACAACTGCCTTTACAACTAGATCATCATAGTAGGGGTAGTGCAAACCTACAGCATCTTCCTGGGTAAAAGTAATTGGCTACAATCTCCCTGTTGGCTTGGGGGTAATTGTTGTCGACAATGAGGCTCTACATTGGAGGGTTCATGGCCTCTCTTTGTTTCTCCTTCAACATACGGGCCACCAAGAAATGTATCTATTTCTTGAATAGGTTTATGGTAGTGTTGGTTGAAGGATCCCTCGTTTGTCTTTGCCTCCTCTCTAGAATTTTCCATGTTATTCTCCTGCATATGAGAATTATTATCTTGATAGGGGTCGCCTATCTTCATCTCTCCTAGGTTGTCAATCCTACCTAGGAGTGGGTATATCTCTTCACGGATGTTTATTGTTCCTCTGATTATCAAATTGGAGGTGCATGGTAATATCTGTACTGTCAGTTGTGTTGTGGTTGTAGGAGTGGTGGTAAGTACAGTAGATGAGCGCTTAGCCCCTTTTTCTAGGTTCAATGCTTCTCTTTGAGGAAATCGTTGGTTAAGCCTTCCTTGGTGCATATCAATGCTGGGGTGCACCTCTTCATAGGCTAAAATAGGTACTACATTTAGCTTACTGCAACCAGTGCCTGTCTTAAAATTGAAGGTGGTCGGCTGCCAGACGTGGTGGTCTATTAAATGGAAAGTAAGGGCCTCTTCCTCATTGTCTTTGAGGAGATGAGAATCCTTGGTTAGCCATATTACGGTGATCATTTAGTTCATCATTGATGATCTCATGCCTGATCATTTCTAGTAGAGCATCAAAACTGGTAAGATCCTTGTTATGTACATTCTTCTAGAAGAGAGAGTCCATATCTAGCCCTCTCCTTAATGTTGATAATACTTTCCTTTTAGTAACCTGTATGGAATAAGCCATTTCATCAATGAAATGTGATAAGAAGATTTTCAACAATTCTCGTGAAAACTGTCTCATGCTTATGAGAAGCTGTATAGGCTTTTCACCTTCCTTACTAGTTTTGAAGCATTTAAGCGCAGTCTTTTTGAATTTTAGCATGCTTGCTTGCTTGCTTTCTTCTGGAATTTTGGTGTACCACACTTTAGCTATCCTACTTAGAGTCAAGTGAAATGCTCTACATTTCACTTTTTTAGAGGAGTTTCTTAAACTCATATGGGTTTTAAAGTTGTTGAGGTGCTTCACGGGGTCATTCCTTCTGTCGTACGTGGAGATCTTAGTTGGGATGAACTGGCTTGGGACAAAAGCATCTTTCAGCTCCTGAGAGAGGCAAATTATCAATGTTGTTGTCAAGGTCACAAGACCTTCATGGATCGTTGGAATTTTCATCCTCTCTGACCTGATGTCCAACACGTGTTTAGGATGGGCCTACGTAATTCATAGTGTGCTCTGCCCTCCTCTCATGCCTATTTCTAAGTGGAGGTTTCTGTGGTATATGTCGTTGTACATTCTTGTGTTGTATCGCAAATAGAGGTGGCTAAGGTTTGTTCTTAGGCGTTGGAGGCAGCTGGACATGCCTATTTCTAGGTCTTGTCAAACTTGGCCTATCAAACACACTGACAGATCTCTGAGGTCTAGATTCTGGCTCATACGTAGGCGGAAAGCTATCATTTCCACTGAATAGAACCTCATTAGGTCGGTCAGCACGTGATTTGATGAGGTATTGACACCTACTTCTCTTTCTTGGAGGTCATCGTCTCCCTCGTGGTGGTGAGGAGTCCTTTGACTTTTAACCTCATCCTTTTTGGGGATAATATCCTCATTAAACTGCAAAAGGAAATATTAGCCCCTACTGTACATGATAACCCCCTTGAGGGATATACAAAATTTGCTAAACTCCTTGCCCATGTATCTGCGTAAGTAGTTCCTACATGACAATATTCTGTTCAGTGATATCTCTCATATTTATGACCATGATAGCCACCTTCCTGTAAGCCTGGCAGCTAGCCTGGATCTATCTCTTGACCCATATCATCGACGCAGTAGTGAAATCGATGGCGAGCTACAGGAGCGGCGTATAAGGGTTCCTCTTCTTCAGGGTATTTCCTAGCCCTTTGAGATGCTGACTCTTCTTTTCTTCAAAGGCAGCTCTCCTGAGGATCTTTTCTTAGTAAGTAATGTTCTTTTTTCAAGTAACAAACAAGACTTTTTCCCAAATGGTTTCTCATAGGGTTTTCAGGTATTCTATCTCCAGGAATAGCTCACTTTCTTCGAAATTAGAAAACTTACCCAAAACATATTTTTCGATCAGCTTTTTCACGAGTTTCTCATGGTTGAATGTGTGGCTTTCCACAAATAGCGCCAATTTGTTGACCTCATTTTTTGTAAGGGTGATATGAACAACAAATATCGGGCCCACTCACTTCCACATAGAAAAATTACAACACGTTATTGATTTGAGACTTGGCCGAAGAAGGTTACTGTGTATGGACGTAGGATATACCCTATCATGCGAGACAAATATTTTTAGGCATCGATAGTATATTTAAAGATGATTGCCTATTAATAACAAATTACAAAACAACCAAAACAAGATGATCTAAACTCGAGTAAACAAGAGTATGAAACAAACAAGAGAGAAGATCATGAATAACTTTAAGAGCAAAGAGTTCCATTTGATTCAAATATTACCAAAGTTGGTATTTATAGAGTTCTGGTAAAAGTGGTGACTGTTGGATAAAAAGCACATAGCTTTATCTCCTAAGTTGAAGCATCATATCACTAGTCTGCTATGCATTTAATAAATTTACAACTGGTCAGCCACTGTATAACATAGGCTGACGAACTTGACACATTCATTATTAAAAACATCATTTCATTCATTCCTAAAGATCGCCTGCAAATCTCCTAAGAGCCAGCGAGAACTTTGGCCAAAATGAACTTTGAAATGGAGGACTTCAGAATAGAGAGTTTTGAAAGCTTTCCTTTGGCCTCTCCTCTTCTTTTCCCTACCACTATGGCCATCGGGACCTCCATTGACTTTTAGTCAACTTCTGATTATGCCTCCATGTGGACTAACACGTAAGCTTAGTTTGGAGCCTCGGTGACGAGGCGTAACATACTTCGTTGATTGTATTTTGTGAATAATATGATTCATACGAAATCAAAATTGAGCTAAATGAAAATAGGCATACTGTTAAGATGTGAAGTCTAATTACTGTCTCTACATGTAATTTCAATTTTATCCCTCTTTTTTTTATAAATAAGGAGCCATCATTAGGATTTTAAATTACCATTAAAAAAATAAAAAAAATTAGAAAAATAGGGTGTGCAATTTTTTTCCTGTAAAATTTATTTTCATAATAATGAATTAATGTAGCAACGAACGAGGACGTAATCTCAGATTGAGACGGACATCTATAAATCTTGTATGTTCTTTTGTTTCTTTATTTCCTTACTACGATATTATTACTCTTGGTGGTATAGGATTATAATTTTTAATTCCTCACATTCTTATTTTCAACATATCATTAATCAAAAAATCTAGTCCTTGATCACTGTTGTCAAGAAACCTATCAGGTGAACTCAACTCTCCCTTAGGCGAAGTTTAAAAGTGTGAAAGCGACAAATATGAAGACGGTTCGTAAAAGAGACAAGTAAAAATTTGAAAAAACGTGACTTTCAAACCAACAAATAAATCATGATTACATAATAGAATCAATTACCATTCCACCACTTAAAGGTCGCCACATGTCATTATACAAAGTCGCTCAAAGCTCCCGAGAAAAGCTACAAATTTTACCGCTCAAGAAAATAAACACATGTAAATTCAAATGCCGATTTTCACCTCTTGCTCCAATTTAAGCATCAAAATCAATAAGTTAAGAAGGATAAATTCCTAGCTACCGTCAATAAATTAGAGTCGTATGTGGGAAACTCAGAAAAGAAAACCACAAATATGTCCATTAAAGGTAGGAAGTCCTCGGAATCTGCCAAAATGAGTGAAGCTAAAGAAAATTCGTAAGAGATAGAGACACTAAAGATTGAGAATAACGAGATTCAAGCTCACAAAGTGGCAGGTAAATGTAGCAGTAAGGCTCCGAAAGAATATGTCCTTTGACCAACGTTGTCGCGTACAAAAGAAGAAGATAAAAGTAAAAGCCATACAGAAGATGGTTGAAGACCTGAAAGTGCAAACGATGGAGTACACTACTTTAACTACTAAAATAAATAACCTAAAAGGTAAGCCAACCGAACAAGATACAGTATCAAAAACTCTGGGAAGTACCCATTTTACAATCTCTAACCTCTTCAATTAAATCTATAGAACTGAAAAGTGAGCTATGTATGGATAAAGACTTGAAAGCACTAATGAGAGAACTGCTTTAACCACTAAAATAAGAAACCTAAATGGTAAGCCAACAAAACAAGATACGGTATCAGAAACGTTTGGAAAGATAGGTAATCCACAATCTCTAACCTCTTAGATTAAACTTACAGAACTTAAAAGTAAATTTAGGTCCTGGAGAGAAGATGGTAGTTATTCAGGTGACAATAGCTGGAGAATGCAATCACCATATGCTCATGGACAATGGAAACATAGTGAATATTCTATATAAAGAAGCTTTTGATTGAATGGAAAAATATAATTCCTAGATTCTTGTGACGAAGCCTCACTACTTCACCAGAGATGGCCCAATCTCTCATGGACATGCCACTCAGTTAGTAAAAATAGAAGAGAAGTCCCAGACATATCGAGGATATCTAGATTTAGCATCCTAAAGAAAAAATTCACATATGATGGAATTCTTGGACAACATGCCATGAAATAGGCAAACATAATCATTTTCATCCATCAAACATATGAGATGTTTTCTATAAATAAGGGAGAAAAGCCCTTAAAACAAATCAAGGAATCATATACAGGAATCACAAAAATAACACGTAAAGGAAAACCGTAAGAACTCCCAAGAGGAGAATAATCCTTGTAGTCGAAACGTGTAAGTCTGGGAATAAACTTGAAATCGTGACTTAATCTCGCATAATTGACTGTATGTCCAAAGTGGCTGCATTTAAATAACTGAAATGTTTTTGGTTAGTTTTGAATACACAAGTAAGGCTCTGAAAGTTGGTAATGAGTAAAGCGATCCTACAAAAGTTTGCTAAAAACTCCCTAATAGCAAACTCGGTTGTTTGCCTGGAAGCATGTTGACATGATAGGGATAGATCCTAAGATGGCATGTCATGAGCTAAAAATTGACCCTAAAATTCTAATGAAGTGGCCAATGAACGCTGAAAAGTACGAAGTACTAAAACACGAGGTATATTGTTAAAAAATGGCTTTACCCGCAAAGCTTAATACCTTGTTTGGGTATAACCCCTTATTAGTACCAAAGAGCAACGAAAAATGGGGAACGTGCCAAGACTTCATCAACTTAAATAAAGCATGTCCTTAAGATAGTTTCTTGCTCTCCAGAATTGATCAACTAGTAGATGCAACTTCAGGACATGAGTTACTAGTTATTTGGATGCCTGTTTAGGATACAACAAAATCCCTATTACGGGCCAGATAAGGAGCGTCTTTTGTAACATATTGGGGATTATATTGTTCTAAGGTGATGTCATTCGATCTAAAAAAGCGTGGGGCTCACCTATCAAAAGCTAGTCAACTTCTGATTATGCCTCCACGTGGACTAACATGTAAGCTTAGTTTGGAGCCACGATGGCGAGGCGTAACATACTTCACTGCTCGTATTCTATGAATAATATGACTCATATGAAATCAAAATTGAGCTAAATGAAAATAGGCATAATGTTAATATGTGAAGTCTAATTATTGTCTCTACATGTAATTTCGATTTTATCCTGCTTTTTCTTATAAGTAAGGAGCCATCATTAGGATTTTAAATTACCATTAAAAAAAGAGAAAAATTAGAAAAATAGGGTGTGTAGTTTTTTTCCTATACAATTTATTTCCATAATAATGAATTAATGTGGCAACGAACGAGGACGTAATCTCACATTAAGACGGACATCTATAAATCTTGTATGTTCTTTTGTTTCTTTATTTCCTTACTATGAGATTATTACTCTTGGAGGTATAGGATTAAAATTTTTAATTCCTCACATTCCTATTATCAATATATTGTCAAGAAACCTATCAGGTGAACTCAACTCTCCCTTAGGCGAAGTCTAAAAGTGCGAAAGCAACAAATATGAAGACGGTTCGTAAAAGAGACAAGGCAAACTATCTCCTTTTGTAGTGGCATAACCCGTTGTTCAAACACACAGGTGTAAATTTGAAAAATGTAACTTTCAAACCAACAAATAAATCATGATTACATAATAGAATCAGTTACCATTCTACCACTGAAAGGTCGCCACATGTCATTATACAAAATTGCTCAAAGCTCCTAAGAAAATCTACAAATTTTCCCCCTCAAGAAAAAGAAACACATGTAAATTCAAATACCTCCCCCTCAAATCGTTTCACCTCTTGCTCCAATTTAAGCATCAAAATCAGTAAGTTTAGGAGGAGAAATTCCTAGCTACCGTCATTAAATTGGAGTCGTCTGTGGGAAACTCAGCAAAGAAAACCACAAATATGTCCATTAAAGGTAGAAAGTCCTCGAAATCTGCCAAACTGAGTGAAGCTAAAGAAAAATCGTAAGAGATAGAGACACTAAATATTGAGAATAACGAGATCAGCCATGATCTAGTCAATACAATTTAAGCTCACAAAGTGGCAGGTAAATGCAGCAGCAAGGCTTCGAAAGAATGTGTCCTTTGACCATCGTTGTCGCCTGGGAAAGAAGAAGATAGAAGTAGAAGCCATACAGAAGATGGTTGAAGACCTGAAAGTGCAAACGATGGAGGACACTACTTTAACCATTAAAACAAAAAACCTAAAAGGTAAGCCAACAGAACAAGATGCGGTATCAAAAACTTTGGGAAGAGGGTATTTTACAATGTCTAACCTCTTCAATTAAATTTATAGAACTGAAAAGTATGCTATGTATAAGTAATTACCTAAAAGTGCTAACGAGGGATTGCTTTAACCAATAAAATAAGAAACCTAAATGGTAAGCCAACCAAACAAGATACGATATCAAAAACGTTCGGGAAAGACAGGTAATCCACAATCTCTAACCTCTTAGATTAAACTTACAGAACTAAAAAGTGAATTTAGGTCTTGGAGAAAAGATGGTAGTTATTCAGATGACAATAGCTCGAAAATGCATTCACCATATGCTCATGGACAATGTAAACATCGTGAATATTCTATATGAAGAAGTTTTTGATTGAATGCAAAAATATAATTCCTAGATTATTGTGACGAAGCCTCACTACTTCACCTGAGATGGCCCAATCTCTCGTGGACATGCCACTTTTTTAATGTCCAAAGTGGCTACAGTTAAATAACTGAAATGTTTTTGGTTAGTTTTGAAGACACAAGTAAAGCTCTGAAAATTGGTAATGAGTAAAGCGAACCTACGAAAGTTTTCTAAAAACTCCCTAATAGCAAACTCGGTTGTTCACCTGGAAGCATGTTGACATGATAGGGATAGATCCTAAGATGGCATGTCATGAGCTAAAAATTGACCCTAAAATTCTAATGAAGCGGCCAATGAACGCTGAAAAGTACGAAGTACTAAAAAATGAGGTATATTGTTAAAAAAATGGCTTTACCCGCAAAGCTTAATACCCTGTTTGGGTATATAACCCCTTATTAGTACCAAAGAGCAATGAAAAATGGGAAACGTGCCAAGACTTCACCAACTTAAATAAAGCATGTCCCGAAGATAGTTTCTTGCTCTCCAAAATTGATCAACTAGTAGATGCAACTTCAGGACATGAGTTACTAAGTTATATAGATACCTGTTCAGGATATAACCAAATCCCTATTACGGGCCATATAAGGAGTGCGTGACTTTCATAACAGATTAAGGTTTATATTGTTCTAAGGTGATGTCATTCGATCTAAAAAATGTTTGTGAACTAGTTGGGAAAAATGATGGAAGTATATAACGAAGATATTTAGTCAAAAGACTTCAAGCTAAAAGTCATTTAAAACATCTAGAAGAAGCCATCAATTTACCTGGAAAATATGGAATGAAGCTCAATCCGTTAAAAATGTGCCTTTGGAGTTAAATCTAGAAAATCCCTAGGGTACATGGTCAATCAGTGGGGGTATCGAAGAGAGCCTCGACAAAATCCAAGAACTTATTTAAATGTTGTTCCCAATAAAGCAAAAAGAAATACAAGCTTGATAGAAAGGGTCGCCACTCTGAGTAGATTTGTAACATGAGAAATGAACAAATGTTTTCCTTTCTTCTAATTGTTGAAAGGGGGATAGAACTTCGAATGGGGATATAAATGCGGACAAGCAATCTAGACTTCGAAAAAGCACCATTCTTAGCTAAGCCTCATAAACGGGGGGAAATTAATATTATACCTAACAGTGTCTAAAGTGGCAGTCATTTCTGTCTTGGTAAAAGATGAGAGGTAGCAACAATTACCAATTTATTATGTAAGCAAAGCTCTACAAAGAACAAAAGTAAGATATCTAGATATAGAAAAGCTAGCACAGACCTTAATCGTGGCTTCACGAAAATTGTGCCCATATTTCCAATGCTACAATATTGAAGTACTAACCAACTTCATACTCAAACAAGTACTATAAAGACCTGATGCATCACGATGATTAATGAAGTGGACAGTAAAATCAGGACAATTCGAGACAAACGATAAGGGCTATTTGCGATAAAAGCACAAACATTAGCAAATTTTATTGCAGAACTAATAGATGTTCCTGGTCCCGATGAGGAGCCTGAACTAAAAAAATGTAAATTATTCATAGATGGATTTTCTGGGGATACTAGATCCGGAGCATGCATAATCTTAATAACCCCGAAGGGCACAACTTGAACTCTATAGTAAGATTCACATTTAAAGCAATCAATAATGTGTTTGAATATGAATCTTTATTGACCAACATACGACTAACAAAAGAAACGCTGGCTCAAAGTATAAAAGTAAAAAGTGATTCACTAGTGGTAAATCAGGTAAATGGAAAATTCGCAACCAAGGATAAAATGATGGTCATTGACCTCGATTTTTATACCTCCAATGTAGCTAACAGATTTTGAGCCTACTCGCGTCCACATAAGCTTTTCTTCTACACACTTGGACAAACTATTAGTCACCTATAACATTCTTTGGTTGTAGGGAAGGCGATCGTGAGCTCTCCAACGGTCAAATTAGTCAATCAAAAAATATATATCAAGTGTGGGATGTAATTAAAATGCAAGCCACAAAAGTGTTCGAGCACCGAAAATGTGTATGAATATATAGGTAAAGATGAGATGGTAATCTTACAAAGATTTTGGAAGTTAAAATTGCATTACCCTTGAGTTTGTGTAAGTTGTGAGCTTTTATAGTGGCATGGATAAAGTGGTGGTTGTTGGATGAATAAATACATATCTTCATCCTTACGGTCGGGACGTCCCATCATAAGTGTCACATCATACATCATAGGACCTGCAACATTTAATGTAATCTTAAAAGGTAGCCATTAAATGGTTTAGATCTACGTACCTATGTAGAGGCTTATAAAACTTGACATTCCCTACTGCAAGAGATCACATCAATCACTTTCATAAAATCTTTATGTAGAAGATCTCTTGGGAGAAGTGGCTATGAATGATGCTATCCATTTGGCTAGGAGGCTTCCATTTCATCATGTGAGCTTCGACCTCTTACATGGTGCTTCAAATGAGATGGTGAGTGGTCTCTTTATGAGTTGCTTGCAGTAAGAGACGTCTTACTTCGGTCACTGCAATTCAGTTGCAAGTGACGCTTTCACTGAGGTGCCTTTTCTTCATCATCTTCAATGACGTGGAGTATGGGTATTTAGTAAGGCTACTGGATGCTACCACTTAGGCTCCTTCTTGAGCCTTGGTGGTGAGATATAACAATAGTCCCCCAAGTCCATGAATGAATAATCATATAATGCGTGAACTTCCTAAATAGATTGTGGAATTCATTTTGAGAAGTGATGTTCTATTGTGGTGTCTTTTCATGGGGGTAATGGTTCCAACTGTTAAGATTGTTTATAACACAACACAATAGTCTCCTAAGTCCGAGTATAGATATTTATATCATGGTTGGAATTCAGAGAAATAGGACCTTTCATGGCAAGCCTTGAAGTTTTGTAGAAGCATGTTATTTAACTATTGAATTGTTCTTAAAAAGCAGATGTGATGCTCTAAAGTTGAAGCTGGAATGATGCTTCAATTCGATGCAAAGGCGATGCTCTGAATTTGAAGTTGAAGTTGAAATGATGCTTCAATTTTGATATAGAGCCGACATTCTCAAGTTCAAGTAATGGAGTGATGTGGCCTCGTCCAGCTGAAAAGATGTTTTTGGAATTTGTGCCAATGATTTGATGGTTTGTGTATTTCAATAAACGATAGTTGAGATAGTACATGTTCCAACATACATGCCTACTGAGGCATTAAATGGGTAATGATGGTTGTCATTTCACTATTTCGAGGTGACACGTTATTACGAGCATTTGCAAAACACATCCCAATCTTTGCCATTCAAAATTAAACTATCTAAATTCAGCACATAGGATTTGACTGGCTCATGAATGTCCCAAATTGGTTGGATCATGATCCAACAGTTTAAGTGGCTTGACATTGCTAATAAAAGGAGCCATTTTCCCCTTTCACTCTTTTTTCACTTCTACAAAACTTGATTAACTGAAAATCTCTTGTTATTCTCTGGGTTCTAGTGATTCCACTATTTTTCAGCCAATTTCATTAATTTTCTTGCTACTTTTCCTTCACAAATCATCTTTCAGGTAACTTTATTTTTCCTTAGTGTCTGCCATTTTTCCTCTTTCTTTTCATTTTTTAATTCAATGGCTTATAGTTCTAGTTCTGGTTCTGGGTCCAATTATTGAGGAAATGGCTGAGGCCATTAGGTCAGGCCACAGTATTTGGTCTATGCATGATGGTCCAATGGAGTATTTTGCTGGGTAGGAGACTTGGAAAGTCTCTTCGATAGTGATAGTGGGTGATTTAGAAATACTTAGAAAAAATTACTATATTTCTGATACAATGGAGTACTCGAACCTCACAAGTGTGCCTGCTATCTGAGGCAAGATTGTGTGGCAGTGAGTGAGCACCTTCTCAATGTGGTATGTGTCTTCTTCTACACCCCTTCTTCATGGACGTGCTAAGGCTTTACACGTTAGCACCTACCTAGCTTCTGTTTAATACATGGAGCCAATTGTTGGGGTTGTACATCATATGGAAGAAAACCTTCCTTGGCGAAGATATGGCTCTCGACGTCTTCTAAAGATTCAACCAACCTAGAGCCTTAGGTAAAAAGAAGTCCAAATGATGGTATTATCTAACCCGCTGAGAGGTACATTCTCCTTTTGTA
This sequence comes from Fraxinus anomala, assembly GCA_903798345.1. NCBI lineage: Eukaryota > Viridiplantae > Streptophyta > Magnoliopsida > Lamiales > Oleaceae > Fraxinus > Fraxinus anomala. Next base: position 18,169 of record CAIGRN010142340.1, read on the forward strand.
GTGTGACTGCCCACTTCAAGAAATAGATGGAAAGAGTCCTAGTTTTGGGCCAGAGGTAGGTGGCAAACTGTTGTGGGTGATCAAGCTCCTTTAATAAGGGTGTGGACCCAGTACTCTGAAGTCCATGAGTTTTTTACCACATAATTAATTTTTTTAATTTGTTACCATTGTACTGGTGTGCCTGTTCTGTAAAAATTGTTGATCGGTGTGAGATTTTAATTCGGAGTGGGGACTTATTGAGGATATTTACAGATGTCCTCTCAAATCTCGTCACTTCCACTGCCTCATAGAGAGATCAAAAGTTTTCGTAGAATTGAATCGAATGGCCTCCGAGGTGAATATATTGAAGCCCTACACTTCGTGTTCTTAATATTTTCAAAAATGCTAACTTTGTATTTTGAACAAATAAACTTGTCAAGAAATACCATCCGACGCCGAATAAGGTTTCAATTATGAAGGCCGCTCTGAAGCCCAACTCTACTGGCTACAAGAGCCAAAGGAGAAAGCTCGAGCAGTTAAGTAAAACTTACTTTGAGAGTCTAGTAGAAAAGTATAGGAATGAGAAAGATTAGCTTCTACGTAAGAAGCGTAAAGTTTCAGTTGTTGCGAGGTCTTCTAGGGCATATAGTCCTTCTAGTGCTATTGTTGCCCTCTTGGCTCCACCTCTGCCTCTACCTCCTAAGACAATTCCAATTGTAGTTTCTGTTGGAAATTACACCGATAATGTGCATGAATTATATACTTAAAACATATCGTTATTGAAACATAATTTTACTTACTAAAATGGGGTTTGAGAAG